>CBVK0101570743.1:0-13365 GCA_900067695.1 Picea abies | reverse complement strand
TCCGCTTCCTCAAGCCCCCAATAGTGAACAATAGTTTTTGAAAAATTTATGCAAAGACTAGAAACATAACAAAAAGCCTGTAGAATGTCTAGGATCACTCTCAACTCTGAAGGATCTGCCTTTGACATAATAAGAACATCATCAACAAACATTAAATGAACAATTTTTAAAAGCTTAGAAACCTTTATACCTGAAATATCTTGTTCATAAATGCTTATGGATAACATCAAACTGAGTCCTTCCATTATCATAATGAAAAGATACGAGGATAATGGGCATCCCTGACGAAGCCCCCTCCCACTCTTGAAGTAATTTGTCGCCTCGCCATTTATCAACACTGCAAAATTTACATTAGTTATGTAGCACATAATCCAATCCATCAACTTAACCCCGAAGCCCACTTTGAGTAATATCAACCTTAAGTACTCCCAGTCTATGCTATCATAGGATTTTTTAGGATCTAACTTCAATATCAGGGATTTAATATTCTTTTTTTTTTTTATGTTGTGAAGGCTCTCATGGGCTGAACCAATAACGTCCTGAATTCTTCTACCCTGCAGGAACCCCATTTATTCTACAGAGAGACAATTTGCTAAAATTGGCTTTATCTGATTTGCAAGAATTTTCGAGATCACCTTGTAAATAAGGTTACATAAGGAGATTGGTCGTTAGTCGTCGAAGGTGACCAGTTTGTTCACCTTTGGGATGAGGGCCAGAAATGTAGAGTTTAAACCTCCAAAAAGATGGCCTTTCCTCCTCGAGTCCTCCACCATCTCAAGAAGATCACCTCCCACAAGATCAAAGAAGAAGATAAAGAACTCTGATGTCCAGCCATCAGGGCCTGGGCTCCTCTCTTTTTTGAAGTTTTCTAGAACAGATTTTAATTCCTCCAAAGTTACAGGTTTAAAGAGAGATTTCGCTTCATCTTCCTCTTTGATTGCCTCCTGATCAGTAAGGTTGACTCCGCTGTCATTGATTATCTCCCAGACATGCTTCCGGTTCCTATTAAAATTGGCCATCTTGTGGAAAATTTTTGTGTTAGAATCTCCACTTTTGATCCATGTTACCCTGCTACGCATTCTCCAAGTATCCTACTCCCCACAAAGAAGGTTATTTCTAATACTTTCCAGCTCGCGAAGGAACCTATCCTCCTCCATGGATAAGGATTTTTCTATGGTTTTAAATAAAAGTTGCTCAATTTTTGATTCCAAGTTTCCCATTAATAACTTTTCTTGCGCCTTTACTTCTTTAACCCAAGTTTTTGTTTGAACTTTGAGTTCTTTTAATTTCCAAACCATTCTCAGATGTTTATTACCCTCCAGCAGGAAACGAGGATCCTTCCAAACACTATGGACTAGCTTAACGAAATCAAGATCCTGCAGCCAGTGCACATTAAATTTGAAGGGAAACGCCTTGTACATCGGAGAATTCTCCAGTTGAAAAAGAATGGGAGCATGATTTGAAACGAAGGGATATTCCACCCATGATCTAGATAAACATCCAGTGGACAAAAAACCTTCAGAAACAAAAAAACCTGTTAAGCCTTCTAGCAATAGCATGAGGACTAGATCGACCATTTCACCAGGTAGGGACCAGTTTGGTTGGCTTAACATCAATCAGCTTCTTGGAAGAGAATAAGTCTCTATAAAATTCTTCAGTCGGACCAGGCACGAAAGAACCTCCCCAATTCTCATTTGAAGAAAAAATGATGTTCAAGTCACCTACAATAATAAGATTTGGAGTGGAAAGAATACCGCTATTTGCTAAGGAGGTCCAAAATATCTTACAGTCTTTACACGACCCATACATATTAAGGAGCGTCATCTTCTTTTTAGTAGATAAACTGCTACAAATTAACAAAATAACCCCAATCGTCAAGAAGGGGACCCATACATATTAAGGAGCGTCATCTTCTTTTTAGTAGATAAACAGCTACAAATTAACAAAATAACCCCAATCGTCAAGAAGGGAGCCAGGTCATAAAAATTTGGGTCCCATGCGACCAATAAGCCTCCAAAATTTCCTATGGAGTTTACAGCTGACGAGGCCCAAGAAGGGCAAAGGTTATGCAAAAAATCTCTGGCTTTCTGTTCTTTAGAAATAGTCTCTTGTAGAAAAAAAATGTTAGACCGAGTGCATTCAAACAATCTACGCATCGAGACAGCTTTGAGGGTGCCTCCAATCCCTCGAATATTCAAGGAGAGAATTAACATCACTTTGCCCTCGCCAAGGCCTTCATTGCTCTAAGGGCCCCTCCATCCGGAGAAGGAAGAACATTATCATCAATTTCTTTTAATAAACCCACCCGTTTCTTTCGAGAGCATCACATCTTTATGGGTGAAAGTTCAGAGCCAATACCCCGAGACCAAGCAAAATCCTTACTCACTTTGATAGAAACGTGAGAGGAAGAGGTGCATGTATCCGCTTTAGGATCTAAGGCTTCCTTACCTAGAAAGATGGGCAACGACACATAGTCAATGGGGTTTTTTTAAACTGGGTGATAAGAATTCTAGAAGCGCAGAGAGGCTTGTGTCATCCTCCTCTGCCTCCCTGTAGCCTGGAAAAATCGGGGGGGAGATAACCAGGTCCACGGGAGGGTTAAGGGTTCGAGGGTGACTTATCGGGGAAGGGTTTTGGGATTGGCTCGAGAGGTGGGAAAGGAAAGGATCAAGAGTGGCTTCAAGTCTTGGATTCACCGAGGGTAAACAAGGAGATGGCACATCTGCATGAAATCTAAGAGGGGAGGGAGGGGAGGGATCCAAAGTAGAGGATTCTAAGGGAGAAACATCATTTTCCCTGGTTGTTTTCCTTTGATATGGTATTGGATAAAAGCCATACCGAATTATTAATGGCCTCCTTCTCCCCAATGGATATAGAGTTATACAAGAGAGGGCAATGGGATTTTAACTTACCAGATAATGTCGCCCCATGCTCCTGTTGAGAAGAAGAGGAGGCTCCCGAGGTATTCTCCATGAAGCTCAAAGAAACGTCTTCTTCCATGTATTCTAGTGGACTTAACCATAGTTTGGATTCTTCAGAGAGGTCATACATTACCTTCCCAATACAGTCACGACGGAGGTTCCACTTCTCAAGAAGTAAGGATGAAGCCGAAGGAGCTTGGCCAGGAAGTTTTTTTTGAACCTGGTTCTTGACCTACCAGTTTCTTGACAATCTCCTGCATGGGCTAGATGATGCCTCGGGATCCGACTGTGTTTCATCCCTTTATTAATCATGTTTCTTGTTTTTAACGCTGGTTTAGTTCTTAGCGTTCAGATTATTTTGAACTCTATTGTTAACCATGTCTCCCTGTTTCCCGAGTTTGTCGTTTTACCAGTTGGTTTTTGAGTGCTTGTCAGTTTCTGTAGCACTAGTGGTGGTTGGCTACCGGTGGGCCTTGATGGGTACTTTCTCCATTAAATAAATGGAAAGAAACGTCAAGACGCTCATGAGCCTAGTTGACAAGGAGACCTAGAGGCAAGTGGGGCTCTTTGACAAGGTGGATGCTCTAGAGAGTGTCAAGCAAGTCGACCCATATGACTGGCTTACTCTGTAGTCCTTCCTCACTACCTTTGCAAAGCTCCAGGTCTTTAGAGCTAGACCTCCCTCCAGCTGACGTTCCCAGGACGAGCTCTCAATCAATCAATGTACCCCCAGGCCTTTTAAACAAATATTCTTCTCTGAGGGGACACAAGGCTCCTTTTGATCCAGTTTAGTCTACCATCTTCCGATGAAAGGTGTGGAAAGCCAACAGAAAGGTTAAATGTTTGGTGTTAGGAAATGATGTGGGTTTAGAAGATACTTGCAGAATGGCGCTCTGGTGTTAGGAAATGATGTGGGTTTAGAAGATACTTGCAGAATGGCGCTCTATGGGCTCGTGGGTAGGATCTCTTATAGATCTCTTAGTAAAGAGCCTCTTGAGGTTTGGATAAAAAACCAGTGGTCTCCTCTCATTAGTTACTCCCCTGAGGTTATCTATCTCACCAAAGGATGGCTCGGTTTTATTTGTAAGTCTCTTGAGGACGTTTCACTTTTACTGAGCTCACTATGGGTTTTTGGGGGAAGTAGTCTTATGCTAAAACGACGGAGAATCGCTTTTAACCCTGATATAGATTACTTCCAGTTTAGACATCTTTGGGTACTCTTACCGGGTCTTCCATTGTATCTACAGAATGAAGGAGCCTTGCGATCCATTGGTGATTCATTGGGAAATTTCATTGCTCTAGATTCAAAGTTACTCACTGCCCATGTGCAGAAAATGGGTAGAGTTCTTGTTGAGATGGACATTTTCAGTGGTTTACCGTAAACCTTGGAGATTGAGTGGAGAGGGCGAAGGATTGCACAACCACTTGATTATCTTGGGTTGCCTTTCTGGTGCAACCTTTGCTTCCAAATAGGTAGGGGTGTGGGTTAATTGTGAACTGAAGCTTCTAATTTTTTTGATGTTTTTTTCTTTTTCAATGATTTTTTTGGTGTGTATTTGGCTAAAGCTTTAACACTTCAATCTTATCATATTAAAGATGCAATTTCATGACTTTATAATGTGATCTAAGGGGTTTCGGGGAACTTTTATTTATTTTTATTTTTTTCTCTTTTTCAATGATTCTTTTAGTTTTTTGGCTAGATCACTAACACTACATTCTTAGCATATCAAATATGCAATTTCATGACTTTATAAATGTGATCTAAGGGGTTTTTGAATTCATTAAATCATCAAAAATGAAAATCTAACAATCACTCTTTTAGAGATGACAGATTTATGATTTGTCAGATTCTCATGAGGATGGGCATTTTAGTTAATGCTTAGACAAGGGCTTGAGGTAGTGTTGGTCTCCTCACTCTAGGTTTTGACATTCAATGTTCCCAACATTTCTTTCTCTACAATGTCATCATGAGTGAGATTGCAAGATCTCCCTGTCTACTTATGGCATATGGGTGTTATCTCAATTATACAAATCTTCTTGATAAACACATGAAAATTGACCAAGTCGAAATCTAAGGTTTTGAGGAGAGACATAAAGAGGCGAGATGTCAAATGCCTCCCTCTCATGTTGATGGCACCTACCTCATATCCTTTTGGCAAACCTCAAGCACCATAGAGACTTGCCATAATTACTTACCCTTGAACCTTGATGTAACAAGGTTTTTTTTAGAACTTTGCAAAACATCAAGGTTTCACCTACATTTATGGAAACTCTATGTGGGGCTTAAGGTTAGCCCATCCCTTTGGTGTTTCATCAACAGAGTGAATGACAAGGATTGGTGACCATGTTGTGTGAAGAGGAGAGTAGCATTGCAACACCTATGGAGGGTCACTTAGCATTCTTAGTGGCTTGGTTCTAGTGATGGCTTGTTGTTGTTTACCATTCTTTGTGCAATTCACCTTTTAGTTATGCTTCAAATGCTCTCTTGGGGGCGATAGGGTCACTAATGAATTGGTGTTTGGTGGTGCAAAGCTCTTTAGCTTTTTTCTTTCGCTTCATTGGTCCCTACTTTGGATGGTGGGCATTGTTTTCCAATGATCCTTTGTGTGCCTTCTTTGTTATTAGTGCAAGTGTGATTACATATGTAGCGACTTCATGTTGTGGTAGATTGCCACAACATTCTCCACTCCGTGCTTTTGGTGGTGGGTTGACATTATAGAGTTGTGTTAAAGGTGCTTAGTTTTCTATTGGTGGTAGTGTTTTCTTATGGACAATGATTGATGGTTGTTTACTTCAATTGTTCTCCATTTGATATGGCCATAGGGCATGTTCTTCCCCACACACCCTCTCCACAACTTGTTGTGGTTGTTTGTCTAGTTTAGACACCCAATCTTCCCTTGCATGTGTGCCTGTATTTTGTAAAGGGAAAGTTTTATGTCTATAGTGGTCAAAGTTTTACCCAATCTAGGTTGTGTTTGTAGAAGGACAATTTTAAAGCCCATTTTTAAAGATTTGATTAGTTTTTGTTGGTGCTTGTGAAGGTTGCATGTACGACACACCATATTTTTTTGTAAATTATATTTTCTTAGTAGTCAAAATAAACTTTTATGTAAAAAAAAATGACGTTAGATAGTTTGAAAAGAGAATCATCACCAAGTCCCCCAAAATAGGTGTAAAGATTAATATGAGAGAAGGCCTACTAGATCATATCATGGTAGAGTGTGGAGATTGTCTTCATTCCTAGGTCTTAAGATCGTGAGAACATGACTTTTCATTGTAGGACTTGTCAACATATAGGCCATTGTAGAATTATTGTCCAATAGCCATGCTACCTCTAGGAAAAAAATTTAAAAACACTCAACCCAAAGGTTGGCAATCATTGAAAAGACACCTTTAGAGGAAACTCCCAAATCACATTGACTAAGGAGTCCAACCCTCCCTCGAAGGGTCTTCATGTGGATATGGCCTCAATCCCTTCCCATCCTATGCAATTAGTGATGATAAAAAACCCCTTCGATGGGATGAAAAGGCATCATGAATTGTTACATCCCGAAAGGGAATCAACGTCTCCACTCAATATAGATGACACAAGGTGTCTAGAGTCCACCACACCTTCATTAATGGTAGAGCCCTTAGCTAAGTTGGAAAGTTATCAAAAAGAAATGAGGGGTATCCAACTTCGCAATGAAACGCTTCAAAGGCATTGCACTTTTCGTCAGAGAGTGTACTCACTTATGTAGAAAGTTGTTATTACCCCTAGAATCAATGCCATCCATGTCCTGGTGTCTTACTATGCCATTATTCAAGCAAAGAGGGAGAGACATGTGGATCTTGTTAGCGCTCAAATAAAGCACTCGAACTATTATCTCTTCTACATTGCTTAAGGCTTAGATTACATTCATATTAAGGGTTAATTGTGATGTATTACTCACTCTTTGTATCTCAATTAAAGCACTCGAACTATTATCTCTTCTACATTGCTTAAGGCTTAGATTACATTCATATTAAGGGTTAATTGTGATGTATTACTCACTCTTTGTATCTCAATCAAATGGTAAAAGATACTACACTCCACATCTTTCCTCATAAATCGCTAACTAAAGCTCATTCTTGTTTCTTTGTATATGCGTTAAGTGTAATTTCTCCACCCGAACTCTCTACTTCCAAAACACATTTGGGCATTGCTACATTTTGTCTAGTCAAGTGGAAAGAAACAAGTTCAATCATGTATCTTCACTAAGTGTAATTGCTCCACCCCAACTCTACCTCCAAACACATGTGGGCATTGCTATATTTTGACCAATCAAAAAAAGGAAACTCACAAAAGGGTTGCGGTGAAAATATGTTTTTGATACGACACTCCATTGAAGCCATCTTTGTAGAAACTAGATTAATGACAAAGCATATATTAGCAAATATTAAAATAAATAAACTCGTGGATGATAAGTATAGGGTCACTCCACTGACAACTGTAAAAATGCAAATCCTTTGATTAATAGGTAAAAAACACAAAAATCCACCCATAAATAAATATTAAAAAAAATTCTCATACAATAATTACAAACAAAACCTAGAACCCAAACTAAAAGTCCTCGTTGTCCATTTTTTTAACAACCTTATAATACCATGTATTTTAATGAAATACCTTCTTTTATTCCAAGCACTATGTCCCAGGAAAACTAAATAATTGTCTTAAGATTGTCAGTGTAGTTGACAACCTTGTAACTCCCATTGTATTTTAATGAAATGACTCAAAATAATTCAATAAATGAAAATTGTCTTTAGTTTCATAGTTGTTAAACAATGCTCTGTAATGTCTATTTGTCAAAGGCATAGTTGTCTTATTTGTATAATTAATTTTAAATTAGTTAATATTATATGCTAACATAATTATTAATATATAATCATATTGATGTACGTTTCATAGTTGTTAAACAATGCTATGTAATGTCTATTTGTCAATTTGTGAAAGGCATAATTGTCGTATTTGTACAATTAATTTTAAATTAGTTAATATATAATCATATTAATGTACGTTAGTCGACATAGTCAAAACCAAACGACATAGCTCCATATTAACCAGTAACAAATTTACGGACCCACCCTTGAGAATTACACTTAATGGCTAAATTGTCTCATCGATAGTGGCATACATTCTTCCCAAGAATACATATAACTGTACTTTAAATCAATTATATTTCTATAAATGCCCATCACGCGCTTCGTTGAAAATATCTTCTTATTAACTCAGAAAAAACAAAAAAGGATACCTTTGTCTATGAAAATCTAGACCCTTGTTCGGTTGTTTTATATTTGGGAGGGCTGATTCCTTTTCCATTTAAAGTTATCTCTATTTTTAATTGAGTAATTAGTATGGGTTGTTTTCTATTTGGGAGTGCAGTGATTTTTTTTTTCCATTTAAAGTTATTTCTATTTTTAATAGAGTAATTAGTATGAAGCTTAAATTTTTTTATAATATTAATGTTAATTTAATTTTAAGGTTACAGTGAAGTTAGACATCAAATTGATGTATGAGACTCTTTTGTTTGTGGGATAAAAGATCCCTTCTGTGTATATACTCTATTCCCTATAAAGATGTATATACTAATTGTTTTTAAAGTATATTATTGATCAATGTATAAACTATCAAGCTAAATTTTATGGGTTGTGAATTCTTTTGAAACTTGTAATAAAAAAAGGCTTGAATAAGTTAAAAGTATTTAGAGATTCCGGAATTTTGATAGATTAAACAAACAACAAATGTAGAATCAACAAAATTATTCTTCGAGTTAAAATGTGATTCCAATCATAACTCTTTTACCCACATCTCTAGAGAACTCAATTCATTGATCGATCAATGATCTAAAGATGTTATTTCATTATAGAAAGAATCTAAAGATGTTATTTCATTATAGAAAGAATTAGTTGATCAATAATCTAAAGATGTTATAGATGTTATTTCATTGCAGGAGGGTGCCTTATATGAGTCAGTACCTTATATGAGTCAGAATTAAGAGGAAGGGCTAGAGTTCTAACTCTTTGAAAGGTCCATTTATTAATGGAGTGGATTAGTAGGGTACCTTATATGGGTTAGAGTTAAGAGGAAGGGCTAAAGTTCTAACTCTTTGAAATGTCCATTTATTAAAAGTGGATTAGTAGGTGAGAAAATTAAGAGAAGTAGTTTTTTAAGTTATATTTTAAAGATACATAATTGGTTGTTATTACTTTTGAATATGTATTTTAAGGGCTTCTTTAATGAAGCCAAGGAAGAGTGTATAAATGTAGTTTTAAGACAAAGATAAAGACCTTTGAAGTTGTATAGGAAGAGATTTTAGGATGATATGGTCTTACAAGACATATTGATGCATATTTTGATTACACATTTTAAATATTAAATATAAAGGTTTTTTTTGTAAGGAATAAAACATCTTACTTTATTAGTATTATGACTAGGAAATATTGCATTATTTAGCTCACACATTATTACAACAATTGCAATTAGGTTGATATAATAAGGCTTCAAAGGCCTCCTAGCACCTAGGCATGAAGCATACTCATCAAGATTTGACCCTGTATCATTATGGTGATACTTGCTCCAAGTTGCTATTGAACCACAACAAATTGAATATCTGTGTATGTGTTTGTGTGTAGCTCAAGTGGTTGCGAGGAAAAAGTTTTTACGCTCAGGTTGCGAGGAAAAGTTGTTACCCTCTCCACTCGAGTTCAAATCCCACTTTGTGACATGTTTTCCCTGACCGAGCGATTGTTGATGAGCCTTATATGATTTATTCATGAGTTTTTGACCTGACCTTGTACCCTAAAGAATCTAGGATTTACCCTGGGCACCATCCTCAAAATGAGGGGAAGTACCCAAGAGGTTTCCCTCGAGACATATTATTTGAAAACACACACACACACACACACACACACACACACACACACACAAGCAACTCGTTAGGTCTAAAGGATGGTGTCATTAAATTGAAAATGTTTCTCTCGCCCTAGATGGCTTTAAGGAATCATGGAAAAAAGATGATATCAATTTGATCCACATAGGGAAAAGGGAATTCATAATCTTTGGGTCTGAGAGAGATAGAATTTAATGATCTTATGCATGCACCCCAAATTTGTCTCTTTCACCATTATTTCCCATCCTTTTAATTGCACTAGCTTACATTGGCCCTCATTGGCTCATTGTTTCTTCCCAAAAGGCCTTATGGAATCATATTCTCAAATCATATGTTCCCTACTATGATGTGGTTATACACAATAGTGTTGTTGTGTAATGTCCCTTTCCAAATGATCTCTCCAAGAGATTGATGTAATAGCCTAAGTGATTTTTGTAGGCTATGGTCAGTGTAAAAATGGGGTTAATTAATTATTTAATGTCATTAGATTGGAAAAAGTAACTTTAAAAAAAAAGTGACATTGAGTAATTAATTAAAAGGGTGTTTTAAATGACTTGAGTTTACAAAGTTACTTTACTTTATTGAAAGGGTAAATGGGTTTGAAAATGCTCAATGAGGAAATACAAAGAGAGTGAGGGCACCCTCTCTCATTATGCAATTGTAATTTTCTAAAAATGAAATTGAGAGAGCTCTTGTGGCTTTTGGCTTTTGGTACGAAAAATCCTAGAGAAGGACATTGGGATTGGGTTCGGTGGTGAAACTATCCACCCTAACCGATCGTAGGGAGGGAATCATTCTAATTTCTTCATTGTGCTTTAGCGTGGCTAAAATTTCTTCATTGTGCTTGAGTGTGGCTAAGATTTCTTCATTTAGTAGTTGAGTTTTTATTTGCAGAGGTCGTTTTGTCTTAAAGAGGGCAAGTTAGTTTGTGGTTTCGTTTTTTGTGTGTGGTGGCTACATTTTCTTGAGGTTGGGGGGGGAATCTTGATTTTGGGGCGTATTCTTGAGAGTGGGGGTTGATTTGCTTACCTAGGGGTCGACTCTTTCCTTGTTGGGTCGCTTTCACTGCCCTTTATCTGTTGTGGGATGAGTTTATTGCAGGGTCGACTTCATTACCTCTTTTCTGTTGTGGGATGAGATTATTTCCGGGTCGATTTCTTTGTGGGTAAGTCGCTTCATTTGTGGGTGCATTTGCTACTATTGGGGGCACAATTTATTGTTGCTAGGGAGATCGCCTACAGATTGTGGTCGTCTACATGACTCCCTTAATTTCTGGATTGTTGTACACATATTTGTTGGGTTGATTCATGTGTCTACAGACCTGTTATCTACAACTGAGAGTTGTTGCAGTCATCTTATCGTTTCCAGGCATATTTATCTATGAATTTACAAAGGCAACCTACATAACTTATATATCAGGTTCCTCATTTGTTGTGTATTGTTTGTTGTGAATTTTCCAATGTACTTCAACTATCTAGAAAATTTAAATGCAACAAATATCTTGAGTTGTGTATTGGTGTTTCGTTGTGAATCATAACAGAGTTTAGATTTACTTATAAATTGTTGTAGAATTCTTGTATGCAAACTATTTGTTTAAATTCCTACACAACCAAACTAAGGAAACTCCACAAATAATTTAGTGGGGATTTTATAGTGGTATCATAGATGGTTTTCCTGCCAGCATGAGGGGAAAAGCGGTGAGGAATATTTGTATTATTCTTTCACAAGGGAGACAATAGTTGATGCAAACTATGGACAACCATCAAAACAATTCATGCAACAATGAAGTTAGTGGTTCAAAGGGGTAGCAAACATGACAGAAAGGACAAGATGAGAAGTTTGAAGATTGTTTGAGGGAGTATCAAGAGCTTGGTGTGACATTTCACGCATCCATGTCATTCAAGGAATTTTGCACCATCAAAAATCCTAAGTGGTATGAACCCCAAGTATCAGTGGACAAGAAGGTAAAGGCATCAAGGAAAAAAGGTACTAGTTTCTAAAGGTTCTGATGCTTCTAAAAATGAGAAGGTTGACTCTGCATATGTTTCTTCTCTTGTAAATGAGCACATGGACACTCATGAGGCCTTAGAACCTAAGACCACAAAGGAGATTTGGGCAAACAAGGAAGAAGAACCAATTAATGGCATTGTTATTTGGGATGATGAAGAAGAAAATGTTGCTTATGGTATGGGGGACACAAGTCTCTTTGATGTTAACTTAGAGACCATCTTTGATAGGCCTTGTGGAGAGAAGAGTTTACCATCTTTGATAGGCCTTGTGGAGAGAAGAGTTTCCTTGATGAAGTGGTGCAGGATCATGATGTTTTCCAACCTTTTGGAGATTGAATGTTATCATCTAGTGAGACAATTGGTTTTGATGAGGATTCAGTGCCTTATCATATCTATGATACTTATGACGATGCATACATGATTGTACCTAAATATGATGAAGGTAGGGTATTTGAAAATTTTCCGTGGGATATGTATTAATCTTCTCAGGAGCCATGCGTGGAGGATGAAAAAGGAGAGGTTGATTTTGGAGGTGAAAGCAAATTAGAAAATCTATTGTGTGATGACCCATACAACTTGGATGAAATTGAACAAAGTCACTTAGCATTGCGTGATTTGGAGGATCAATTATTGGTCACAGAGGAGCAAANNCGTGATTTGGAGGATCAATTATTGGTCACAGAGGAGCAAATTGTACAAGTATTGACAAGGGTAGATGATGCTCATAGATTCATTGAAGCTCTTATTTGGAAAACCGAGATGGAGGAGAGATAAAAAGGAGTTGCAAGTGTATTCACTAGTGCACAATTGTGCATAATCAAAGAAGCACTAGAACAAATGAAATTAAATTACTTGCAGATGTTCATGGATAAGGATCTTACTCTCAAGTTTGTTGAAGACAAGGAAAGGGAATTTGAGAACCTTTGTTACCAATTACGTTTGACACACTCTTCATCACTTACAATAGAAACTCAATCATCTTTGGCAATCATGACACACGAGGAGCCTCTTGCAATGATTCCATACGAGGAGCATTCATAGTTGCAAGTACTTGAGGAGAGTCATGACTCATAGAATTTTGATTATGCTCATGTTTTTCATGGTGAAGATCACGAGTCGTTTCTTTTGGAGAGCCCATTAACGACTCAAGGCTTAGGTAAAGAGGATATAACTAAGCACATTCCTTCTGGACCAGACAAAAATGAAGTATATGCATCCATGGATTGGGTGGACATGTATATGAAAAATATGGACACACTCTAGGATACAAGTTCAGTTGACATTAGTAGAGTGTTGGATACAATAACGCTTATAGGATACCAGATGGTACAAGAGGACAAAATGGTATGCAGCAGTATGCATGGGTATACACTGGAACACGATGGTGTACAATGGAGTTTCAGAGTGTTTCCTCTAGGGAGATGTTAAGCCCTAATATTGGTTCATTACCCCTTAATTGGGTCATATTACATTAGTACTGTTATTTTATTTATGTCGGCTTTATTCCATTAGTTGTAATTATACCTC
>CBVK0101570720.1:0-10575 GCA_900067695.1 Picea abies | reverse complement strand
AATTATCCATACTTTATGCTTTAGGAAATATTAATATAATATTCCCTTGACTTTTGACCCTCCCTTTTCCTAACTGGTGAAGTTCATTCCTCCATCTCTTTTATCATGGTCTGTATGCATGCAACGGTGTATTTTATATTAACCATGAGTCATGTGAAAATTAGGCGCATTTTCCTTTGACATCTAGGTGTTCTGGCCTAATACCAAAACATAAGCATCCCAACTTATAATAATCGGCTCACCATCCTATAACACATATCATATACACGAGGCTCATTATCCTCCATACTACGCGCACCTTAGTTACTGCGTGTGGTATCCAGGAATGTGAATACTACATCATTTTACTGTGCAGTTCATGTGCGCACTATGCCACATGACGTGCATTAAAAAATGATTTCAAAACAACTCACCAGCTTAAGTACATTTATATTACATTTACAACTAGGTTCAATCGAGGGATATTACAAAAAGAATTCCATGTTCATGTGGATGCATCATCGATAGCATTGGGAGAAATTTTTTCACAACCATGGGAAGGAGAGATAGACCATTCGATTGCATTCACCAAAAATAAGTTATCATCTACAAAGAATAATTATACTACAACAAAAAGAGAAGGTTCGGTGAAGGTATACGCTTTGAAGAAGTTCAAACCTTACCTACTTGGATCTCATTTCAATATATATATATATATATATATATATACACCACTCTGTGCCGCAATACCTAGTGAATAAGCCAGTGTTGGGGAGTAGAATATGCAGGTGGCTAATATTGTTCCAATAATATGAATTTGAGGTGATCAAGAAGCGAGGAAAGTTTAACTCAGGTTCGGATCACTTGTCGCACATACTGTCGGGAGAAAATGTAGTCATCTTAGATGATAATTTACCATATGCAGACTTATTGCAATTCTGATGGTGGATGAATATTTTTCATAAATAGTTCATTTTTTAGCACATGAGTATCCCGATTATAATTTACAGTGACACAAAAGAAGCAGCTTGTAGTAAAGGAAGAATACTACCAATTGATAGCAGGAAATTTGTACAAGCTAGGTGCAGGAAGTATTCTGCAACATTGTGTATTGGAGCATGAAAGAAACATGGTATTTTCAGAAGAATATGAAGGGGTTGCAGGAGGTCACTATACAATAAAAGAAACAACTGAGAATATTCTACATGAAGTATTATGGTGGCCTAGCCTACATAAATATGCTAAATAATTATGTCAGAGTTTGTGACGTTTGTTAGAGACTTCAAGAGCCCGCTAGGAGAGATGAAATGACCTTGGTTACATAAATGAAGTTACAAGCATTTGAAAAATGGGTAGTGGAATGTTTTGGGACAATTAATCCACTAGTTAAGAGGTTGGGAGCTAGGTACATTATTACTGTGATAGACTATTTAACCAAATGGGCCGAGGCAGAACCAATTAGAGACTGCAATGCAGAGACTCTTGAATGATCTTTATTCGAAAATGTAGTCACAAGGTTTGGATTCCCAAGAATACTTATGAGTGATAAAGGAAATAACTTTATGAATAGGACTATTGCAACATTAATAGAGGAATTTCATATTCATCATCATAAGAGTACACCTTACCATCCCTAGGAAAATGGCACAATAGAAGCCTTCAATAAGATTCTGGAACAAGAAATGACAAAGTTTTGAAATGTAAGTCGAGATGACTGGGATTTGAAGATTCCAACAATGTTATGGGAATATAGGAACGCAAGGAAGAATCTGATAAGACAGACTCCATTCAGGTTGATTTATGGACAAGAAGCTATGATTCCTATGGATTTTATTGTACCCACTATGCACATTGTTGCAATGGCAGAGTTTACATATTCATGCACAATGGAAAAGTGATTTTCAGAACATATGTAATTAGAAGAAGACCGTTTCATCACAGGTTTCCATCAATAAGTAAAAAAGAGCATGGGAAATCTTGGAATTATATACATATCAAGTAGAAGAAACTTTAGACTGGAGACTTAGTGTTACTTTATAAAAACAAGTTTCTTGTAGCACCCAGGGAAGCTCAAGATGCATTGGTTAGGGCCATACATAATAATGTTTGTTATGAAATAAGGTGTTGTTCAGCTAGAGAAGTTGGATGGAGAAGTTATGGAAGGGATGGATAACAGAAGTAGAATGAAACTGTACAAGGAAAACCATGCTTTCCTCACTCTAGTTTGAAATGCATAGAATATGTACCAAGGTGTATTATAGTGTAGGTAGACAAAGAAAGAAAAAATAAACAAAATAAAAAGTGGGTGACATAAGAGACAAAAGGTTAGAAGGAAGCAATGAAGAATTGTTCAAATACTTAATCCAGCAAGTGTCACAGAGATGACGTTAACAAGGAGGATGTGTAAGGAAGATTGGAATGTGACAAAAGAAGAGGAATAAAGTGGGAATTGTTTTTAAGAAAATACATGATGAGACATGTAATAAAGAGTGAAAATGACAATGAAATAGTGGTGCAACACAACCATAAATAAAGATTGGTAAGGATATTTTGATAGGTTGGAAAATCTAATTGATAATTCATCAAAGATACAAAGTTAATGAACCATTAAGGAAAGTAATAAATGCTAAGGAAAGTGGGTTAGACTGTAAGTTCAGGTGCAAATGAGTATAGAAACAGTTGGAAAGTGGATAAAATTAGTTGAAGGGTCAAACAGGTAAAATTTATTATCATTTTCATTTACAGAGAGAACAATGAAATAAGAGAGCATAAATTTGAGTGAAAGAAAAATATGCTCGAATAAATTTTTTATAGAGAAACGTTGCAGGGGACAATGGCACCACCTAAGGAAGCAATGAAATCTACATCAACACCAAAGAAACTACACATTAAGCCACCAACAATATTGTTACATGAAGAGACACTAGGAGCATCACCGTCAGAGCGAAGCTCAACCCCCTTTCCAAGATATTACATACAACCAAGAAAATATACAACAAATCCAATTAACTTATCGAAAGGCACCAAGTATGAGCTTGTGGAGATGGAAATACCACATCAAGTAATCATAGAGGAAGATATGTTAGGTTTGATACTAGGTTTAAGGTATGCATACCATGACATTATAGAGGAGAATAAATTTCTTAATCTGTATTATTTTCGACATGAAATGAGAGCGGAGATATAATAAAGAAATGAACATAGATATCACGGATATCCAATAATATACAAAAATTTATCAGAGATGCAACTATAAACACAAAGATATAGTAATACATGATTTCTATTAATGAAAAAAATGTACAAAGATTGTAAAAATACAGAGTGAAAGACTCGCTAAAATGGTGGCAACTTATCTCTGATAAGAGATGTGACGCCTACTCGCATTCACAAGAAGATGATTACAATGAGGATCTAAAGGAATTTTTACAATAAAAAATAATTCCAAAAACCCTATACATCCAAAAACCTAACCCTAGTAGATGAAACTCCAAAAGTCATGTGGGCCACGTTTGGGTAAGTTAGTACATCAACTTCCCGTGGTCATAACTTTTGCATGTGATATCTGTTTTAGGCATGTGATACCCCATTGGAAAGGTATTGTCGAGGATATTCATTTTGGGGGATCAATCATGCCTTTGAATATCATTGAGAATCTATATCTCGAAAAACATTCATTTAGGCCCTCAAAATGGCCCCATAAGTTAAAACTACTAAAAATAGTAAATTGCCAAAAAACTGTTTTGAGCTAGTTGGAAAAGGTGGGTGGCCACGACCACTGATATCAACTTGGATCATTTATAGAGTTGGTTCCAAGTAATTATTTGAAGAGGTACAAAAATCAAGAGACAAAGTTGGTTTTGATAGAGATAGAGATATGGGAAACATGGTTGTAGAAGGTTGGAATTCTGAACCTATTTGATATACCACACTTCGGCAGGAGCACAAAGATTAATTCTTGTGTGAATATGTTGTTGATATGTGTACATGGAGGGTACCTATGGCTCAAAAATCCAATCGCAATTGATATATAATTGATTGTGCACATTACTCGACTAACATCGCAAGGGGAGGACCCTTCGTTGATCTTTTCAGACAAAAAGAATGAGAAGGCACTATCAAAGGAAATGGAAGAAAATTTGTATACATTCCAAGGACAACATGGTTTAGATTTCACAAGCATATGCAACCCCACAATGAAGTTTGTGACACAAGCATTAGCTTGTAAATTATTAAGGAAATGTAGGAGGGACCAAGTGCCATCGAAAGTTATCATGACAACCAAGAATTACGTCGAGGGCCTACATATGAACTGGGTGACATTCTTTCTCAACCAGTTCTTGAGAGAATGTGAAGAGGCCCAAGACAAAGGGACTAAATTTCAGTACATTTTGTCTACTAATTCTAATTGAATTATCAACATGGAGGGAGCCGGATGATATACAGTTTTTGGGAGTAGGTGATAAGCCATTTCTAGCTGGAAGATATCCAAACTTATAGAATACTACACACAAGGTGTGATAGTTAGATAATAATGTCACTATATATATATATGTGTGTGTGTGTGTGTGTGTGTGTGTGTGTTTATATATATATATATATATATATATATGTGTGTTGTGTGTGTGTGTGTGTGTGTGTGTGTGTGTGTGTTTATATATATATATGAGGAAATAATTTGGATAAGCATTCAGAGTATGCCACGCATACCACCACATGTGGTCGAATCCTACAAGCTAGTTGTGCACTTTAAGGTAGGGCACCATCACATGTATTTTCAAGAGAAAAAGGACCACAATCGGGAATGACTACCCACGTGATAGTTTAAATGAGGAAGAGATGGGACAAATTATGGAATATTGGGATGATGAATGGAAAATCCCATTAAGAAAGGCAAAGATAGAGGAACCAAAGATGCAATGACCAGATCCTGAAGAAATATCAAGCGAATATGAAGAAGAAGAAAATGAAAAAGGAAATGGCATAGGAAGAAAAAAAAAAAGTACAGACCCGCACACAGAAGAGAAGAGGAAAGATATTGATGAAGGAAAATCAATGCCACAACACAAGAAGAGGAAGGTTGTGAAGGTATTGAATCCAAAATCACTTACATAAAAATATTTGGATAATATTTTCGACCAAGTTAATGAATCCAAAGATGAATATTTTGAATGTGTGGAAAGACAACATGAGTAAAGGAATAGGAATATGCAAGCACAGATTACTACATTGTGAATTTTTTTTAAGATAAAAAAACTTGCCATAGTACAAATAGGACAACCAGTGAAAGTAGAGCATACAACACCAAAAACTGAGGCACAATAGATGACACCTATCATATCAAGAGAAAGACATGTGATGAAGATATCTATGGGAGTATTAGAGTTCCCCACGATAGAATTGAATGAGCAAGCCAAGGCCCTAAGTCATATTGACTTAGTGTTATTTCAGTTGCCTATAGAAATTTTATATTTCTTACAATAAAGCATGATATAAGAACTTCAAGTGAACGTATTATTGACCTCATTGGAGCTGGAGAAGATATTCACTGATAAGGACATGATACAAGAAGAATACGACTATATCATGCAAGAATGGGATGAGGCAACAAAACATATAGAGAGATTCAAACATTCGATCGAGGAGGTTCATAACATTATTCCAAAAGTTATATGGGAGGAAGACCCCCCATTTAAGGAATATATGAAAGTGTTAAGTGAAGCCATTCAAAGATTCCAAAAAATGATCACTGACTTAGAGGCATGACAAATACCAAGCACCCCCCCAGAGGAAAGGGATCAATGTGAAAAGATGGCTACCACAAGCATAGAGAAAATCAAGAGTATTGAAGCAGAATGTGCTAAGATGTATGCATAAAGTATTAGAATTTGGACATAACTGATAGATGACGTCAAGCTCCTGGAGATTTTCCAGAAGATACATGATACAAAGGATAAGGCACATAAGTTCAAAGCAGTAATGAGTACATTACTACCAACATAGGTGGTAATAGAAATGGCCAAAAACAAGAAGCTATATTCAAAAATAAATAAATTAAGGGTGGAGCGATAGGTTCACGTGCAAAATATTGTGGTATTGCAAGAAGAACCCTATAAGGTGACCGTAGAGTTAGAAACCACTCAAGGCATGGTCAAGCAGGTAGTGCAGGAAACTCTTGAAAATTTTAAGACTCACTTAACTACAGAAATGGTTGAGGAAATAGTACAATAGGAAGTAAAAGTCAGGGCAAAGGTTGTAGTGGCCAACAATATAATACAATTTTTTTTGGCAACATGGAAGCAGACCTAAAATGGCTCGGGATGATCCACATGTTAGTGTTGGGGAATTGTTGGAGCAGGATATTTTGGATAAGTCTTGACAATCATGCAGGAATGGATTGTGCAACATTTTGGATAAGGAGAAGCATGCACACAAAGTAGTTGGAGCATGTTTTGGATCCAACGTGCAAAAGGTGGAAAATAGTTATGATTTTGGGACATTTTGGTCACATTGTAACATGCTTAACCCTATTGTAAAGCTATTGTAATGGGTTTTTTAGGTATAAGTATTTAGTCAGAGAGTTTTTGGTAATGAATGATGAGTCATGAGTCAGGATTCATGTATGCAAGAGTGAAGAATTGCCTAAGTTTTTGAGTGTTTTGATTTATGATTTAGGTTTCTGGGAGAGAGGCTTGCACTGCAGCATAACTGATGAGGCAGGTTTGGGTAATGTTAATTGATACATCTTATTATAAGTGCAGTGTGAAGCTGTAAGGATATTGCTAATGAATAAAATAAGAAGCCAATCATTGTGTATGTAGCCCATTTTGGGGTAAACCATCTTAAAACCTCTTGTCTTGATGTGTTGCTTTTGTATGTTATGTTTTTTATGAATATGATGTTTACTCTTACTGTGAAATGATGATAAATTCTTAGTATTCTGAATATGTAGCCGATGTATGTTGTTACAATATTGCACACTTAATTTAATGATGACCTAATGAATTTTAAGTGGAGTAATGTCACAAACAAGGTATATCAAATGATAATTAAATGTTAGGTAATAGAAACTTCTCACACAATAGATGAATGGATAATGAATAGTATGGTCATGTTGAATGCCTCACGTCCCCTCATCACTATAGAAACTTGGTTCCTGTAGCCCCTCTGGACACCTTGGGTGAGACTTCATTTGCTTGAAGGTGATGCTAAAAGGGATGGTGTCTAAGGGTTTTGTTGGTTTATTAATGATTAACCTTGGATATTCCCATTGCGTGCCAACAATAATCCCATCTACTTTTATAGAAGGAATCTTTATCAGTCCACACACAACTACACTACCACTGAAAAGTAAGGTTTGGAAATGGTTTATGCTTTAAAAAAATTCAAACATTATCTATTGGGAGGTCATTTTAAATTATTTACTCATCATTCTACTTTGAAATATTTGGTTAGTAAGCTTGTGCTAGAAGGAAGAATTTGTAGATTGTTGTTGTTGTTTTGGGAGTTTTCTTTTGAGGTAATCGTTAAGATAGGTAAATTAAATGTGGGTCCCCACCATTTATCTAGATTATAGTTAGGAGACAGTGGCAGAGTTGTAGATGACTAGCTCCCAGATGTCAATCTTTTCAAATTTGAAGATATTCCCAATTACTTGTCTGACATTGACTTATTTTTTATCACATGTGTCTATCCTGAAGGTTATTATGCAACTCAAAAGAGACACCTAGTGTTTCGTGCAATAAAATATCAACTGATTGTAGGCCATTCTTACAAGTTGGGATTGGAAAGTATCCTCAAACAATGTGTAATTGAGAACAAAATATTGGATATCTTCTGGGGGCGTCACAATGGAGTTGCGGGAGGCCACGTAGGAGGTAATGAAACAACACATAAAATATTAGAGGAAAGATTGTGGTGGCCAACTATATTCAAGGATGCCAAAAACTATGCCAAAACATGTGGTGTTTATCAATGGGTTGGTAATACATCATGTAGGGATGCATTAATGGTACACCCTATTTTTGCATTGCACACCTTTGATAAGTGGGCCATGGACTTCATCGGTCCCATTAATCCATTATCTAAACAATCAAAGGCTAGATAAACCATCACTACAATCAATTACTTAACTCATTGGGATGAAGTAGAAATTGTTCAGGATTTTTCTATGGACAACAACTCAGTTCATATTTGAGACCATCATCACAAGATTTGGGTGCCATCAGAGTTTAACTAGTGATCAAGAAGCTCACTCTATCAGTGAGACTATTGCTACTCTTAGTCAAGAATTTCTCATTCAACACCATAAGAGAAGTCTATATCATCCACAAGTTAATGGTATAGTGGAGGACTTTAACAAAATACTAGAGAAGGGATTGACTAAAGTTTGTTGCGCTAATCGAGATGATTGGGATGAAATGGTTCCAATAGTATTATGGGCCTATAGGACTACTACAAATAAACTACATAAATATACTCCATTCCAGCTAGTTTATGGAAGATAATTTGTTGTCCTCGCCGAGTTCATCACTCCATTATATATTGCACAAGACACTCACATGAGAGATGATGAATCAATTTCAGAACATCTCAGAGAGTTGTTGGCGTTGGAAAAATAATGATTTTTGGTTTATTTTCATCAAACAGTCGAGAAGGATAGGCAAAAGGCTTGGCATGATAGGTTCATTAAGACCAAGACATTTGCGTAGGGTGATCAAGTTTTGTTATATAACAATAGGTATCAAAAGCATCCTAGGAAACTACAAATGCATTGGCTTGGACATTTGATAGTTGTGGAAATCCCTGATTCCGAAGTTGTTATACTTGCACAACTTTATGGAATTCTTCATTTAGAAAGGGTGAGTGATGCATGCTTGAATTCCTACATTTATTATTAATATGATAAATTGAATAATGCTCCTATCACCAAGAATGACTTCAACAGGTAGGATTTCAATTGTTTTTTCTTTCCTATCAATAAAATGGTGGCGTGTCCAACTACCACTTGTCATAGAGTCTAGTTGTCATTGTTGATGTTTCCAACCCAGATATCACCTTTGTGGTCAGGGAGGTTTAAATAAAATACTTTCATATTTAGTAACTTCCAAGTTTGAAATTTGTTCCCTGTCACTGTGACTTCGTTCATTAACTAACATTAGTACCTTTTAACTCATTTTCCCATCACTACCCATCTACATCATTTAAATTTCACCAACTATCAATACCTTTCTAGTTAATCATTGGTGTGGTAATTACTTTCTGTTCGCTCTGATATCCCATTATCATGTTCCCTCTAATGATCTTAG
Organism: Picea abies; assembly: GCA_900067695.1. Taxonomy (NCBI): domain Eukaryota; kingdom Viridiplantae; phylum Streptophyta; class Pinopsida; order Pinales; family Pinaceae; genus Picea; species Picea abies. The sequence goes on along the minus strand of CBVK0101570720.1, from coordinate 1,288 downwards.
TTTCCAAAATCTCTATCAGATTTTCCTACATTTGATGGGAAAATATGACGTTAATGCCACATTACCTCCAGACTATATCTCTTAATGAATCCTAGTCATGTCACCTCTTAATTCTCTCCTATATAATCATATTTTCCCAACTATTCAATTTCATTATGTTTTCTTCAAGTTAGTTGCATATCCAGTCGTGGAGCCCCCTAAGCATTCACTGAGCCCACATCCATGATTTTTTCCACTGGTGTTATTTTTCTATCAATGCAAGTTAGCTAAGATGGTTTGCACTTCCAATCGGGGGTATATTCCTAAACTTGTTGTTCCAGACGATTTTTTTTATCCCTGTGTCAAAGTCTTAGGGGATATTCGTGGAAAGGTTGAGAAAACCTGATTTCTTGACATTGATCGCATAGATACATCGTAATACCCATATATGGATATACATACATGTGTGTATTACTCATACCTTCTTAATGGTGAACTGCATTGGGACTATAAACTATCTTTCATACCCCTTCGAGATACTGCCTTACTCAATTTGCACTACCTACCAATGTTCGATACTACTGGAGAAGTTTCTCGGTGCACCAAGTTAGTCATCAACTGAGTGCACAATGGTGATTTTTTGTTTGGGCCAATCCTACCTCATTCACATTGAGGATATTCATAAGTTGACGGGCCTCTCCATAAAAGGCTAAGACATGACACAAGGCTTCCAAGGCTTAGGGAAGCATGACCATAATAAGGGTGAGATCAGTTTATATGACAAGAATGGTACACAGAGAGGATTTTGTGGTGCCTTCATTGACCATATCAATGATGAGAAGGTTCATTGTGCCTGCTACATAATTGTAGGAAATGTCATCAATAATTACTCATGGGGTGAGTGTACACTCGATTCCATTGTAGTGGTTGAGTTTAGAGAAAATGGCACACCTTTAAAATGGTGAAAATAACTACTCATAGAGATGTTTCAGGCTTGTGATGATGATCCATATGGATTTTGGTGGCATCCCACCTATTCCAAATAGCTCATTTTGGTAGTTTTCCAGTTTGGAAGTTTTTCCTAGTTTTCGAATCCCTGACTTCTAGGTCCATTTTGAGGCCCTAAACAATGTTTTTAGGGATCACCACAGTTAGGCTGTGGACAAAGTCATATTCTGATGGAAACATGTATATTCATTGAATATAACTTTCCAACATGCTATCATGCACCTAAAACAAATATCGTATGTAAAATTTATGACCCCAGGAAGTTGATGTACTAGCTTACCCCAACGAGGCCCACATGACT
>CBVK0101570663.1:0-10460 GCA_900067695.1 Picea abies | reverse complement strand
AAAAAGTTTTATATTCATAAGGGGTGAATATGCATGTCACATGTCTCATAAAAAAGGCAAGACAAAATGGTGCATAAATGCACATTGTTGCTATATCGGGCTTTCAACAAATCCACATTGGCTATTAACTATCCAAAAATAAACTTACTTAAGATTACAACTTATAGTTTCAAACAAAAAGAATAAAAGGTAGATCCATTCTATTGTTCTGCAACACCTTTTACTCTCTACATGATACCATCAGTGGCTATCATCATAACTAAAGCTCCATTGATTCTTTATTCTCATTAACTATAAACTCATAGAATCCCAAAGCTCCCACATGAAGAGACAGGGCCTCCTTGGAAAGTGCATCTACTTTGACATTATGTTCTCTATAAATATAACAGAACAAAATCCAATCAAAGGATAAGAGAGCACTCTTGATATCCCTAAGAAAAGGCTCAAGCCTTACATCAGACATCGAAGCTATTTTCCTAGCTCAGTCGATTACCATCTTGGAGTCCCCCATAATCTGCAACTTCTTGAATCTTTTTTTAGAAGCAACCTCTAATAAGGTTCGTGAACCAATAAACTCAATTGTGTTGTTGGTACCCCTCCCTAGAGCATAGAAAACTTGAAAATAATTGTTTTTCTTCAGATAAAGAACAATTCTGACCCCACGGACTAGGGGATGACCTTGACACGCCCTGTCAAAGAAACCCCAGGTGATTCCAAAGTCCAACTCTGGCATGGAAGGCATCCTTTGATCTTTAATTTTAAGCTCTATCAAGCTCTATCATAAAAAATTTGGATAGGTTTAGAATGATACTAGTAGTTACTTCCAGAGGAATATCTTTTCTTTTGAATATACTTGAGTTGCAGGCCCACCAAATGCTAGATACCATAAAGCTAGGCATACCTTCAAATTGTTTGATTGCCTTATCAGATAGCCAATCCTTTAGACAATCTTCCAGGATGGTTTTATTCCAATTAGACAACGGCTTGACCTCCTTCTAGACAATCCTAAATACTTTAATTGCATACACACATTTAATAAAAATGTGAGTGGATGTTTCCTCATGGTTCTTGCATAAAACACATATGCTTGGGCCAGCCCGTCCTCTTTTGAGCTTCACTTCCCAGGTTAAAAGTTTATTATTCAAGGCCAACCACATCGCAATATTGTTCTTCAAAGGAACATGTCATTTCCACATAGGACCCCACCACCGCTTTTATCCCCTATGAACTGATTTTCCATACTGGCCACGTAACCCAGTTTGGTCATGAAATCCCCACTTTTAGAATTCGTAGACCAACATAACTTGTCTGGCTTGACATTCTATAATAAAATTTACTTGGAAACCAAAATCCCAACATATCGATCCCATTCTTTCACCTCTGCATATTCGAAACCCAAAGAGAGCACAAACCGCCAACAAGATCTCCCTCTATATTGAGGCACCTATGCACGAGATTTTTCTAGGAAACAAATGTTTATAGAATGGAAGGCTTGAAGGAGAGGGGACGATAGACGAAAATTGTTACCAACACCCATCCAGGGGTCTTCACCGATACGAACCAATCTACCATCACCTATTTTCCATACAGTCCATTTCCCCACCAACAGGAAGGCGGAAATGAAGGCCTTCCAAACTATTGACCCCTTGGATTATTTTTGAGGTCATCTAAACCAATCCTCCATTAAAATACCATTGAGATACTTTGATTTGAATATTTTGCCCCATAATTAGACTCTCTTAGAGAACTACCATAGACTTCTAGCAGCAAGGGCCTACACAAAATTAAATATATTCTTGAGGCCCCAATCCTTGAGCTCCTTTAGGAAAGCCACCTTGTTCCTTTTAACCAACTAGATACCCGCATTTCACCAAGATCCAGATCATAATAATTGAAATCTAGATTTTCTAGTTTTAGAGAGAATACCTTTTGGAACAACTCTTATTGATGTCCAATACATTGAGATAATTTTGATCATTTATTTTAATAAAAGCAGCATGTCGCCCCTTGACAACATACAGTTTACCCATACTGAAACACGAAGATCAACCTTCTTAATAAGCCATAACCAGCCAACAAACCTGTAGTTGTTAGGTTTAAAAAAAAAAACCCCAAATATTTGAAGCCATTCTCCAAATCTTTTCCCTAAAAAGGAAGGATATTCTTAATTACCTACAGTACATGATCCAATATAGAGTAATGATAAAGTATGATTTGTCTATATTTACAACCATACATATGGATTCATAGTAGAGATCAAGAACACCTTTTAAGGCTAACATATCCCTTTTCGTACCATGTGCAAAGCAAAGAACGTCATCTACAAAGAGAAGATGAGATATGAATTCTTGATTAGATACTTTAAGGACCTTGGTCGCCCCTTCCCTTCTAGCCTTCATCATAAGTTTGCTAAGAGATTATTCTATAATGAGGAAGAGAAAGGGAGATAATAGACAATCTTGTCTCGGCCCATGAGACACTCTAAAGAATATTTAAGGGGACCCATTGATTAGCACCGCAAACGAAACTGACTGAATGTACTCCATAATCAAATTGACCATTGGAAGGGTCATCCCCAACTGAAGAAGAACTAGGCGAAGAAAATTCCATCGTACATGATCATATGCTTTGCACAAGTCAAGCTTAAGGATGATTGCTTGTTGATTCGATTTCTTGACTGAATGAAGGGCCTCCTGGGCGACCACCACGGCATCATGGATTTTCCTATGTTGTAAAAACCCAAATTGCTCTTCTGATATAATATCACTGAGGATTGTTTTTAAATTCCTAGAAATTACTTTCACCACTATTTTGTAGATAACATTGCAACAAGAAATAGGTCGGAACCCTATGAAATATACCCCATCTTATTTTTTAGGAATCAACGAAGTGAAATTTTTCCATACATTTGTGATTCCCTAACCACTTTTAACAAATCATCCTTAATTAAGTCATAAAATCCCATATAGAATTCTACAGTGAGTTCATCAGGCTCTAGACTCTTCCCTTTATGCATGGAGGATAGGGTCGCCAGAACTTTCGGATTGGAGACATCCTCTCCAAGAGGTTGATTCATTTCTTCTAAGAAGACAAGATTAAATTTAGAGATGACCTGAAGGATTTCTTGAATGGGACATCCTCTAGGCTCCTGAAACAAAGAGTGGAAAAATCAGGCACCCTCCTCCACCTTCTCCTTAAATGAGCGAACCAGAGAGCCATCCTTTGGTTGGATTTCCCAAATTGTGTTAACATTTTTTCAAAAGTTGGCATATTCATGGAAGAATTTGGAATTGTTATCCCCTACTTTCAGCCACAATGCCCTGCTCTTTGATCTCCACGTTTTTCCTTCATTGTCCAGTAATTCATGACGAACAACTTTAGCATCCCTAATTTGTTGTATTTGAGAGGCAGAAATAGAGCCCCCTTCCATTTCACCATAGAGCCTTGAAATTATATCCTCGACTTCCCTTAACTTTTGCATGGATTTATCCAAGTAGGATTTAAGCCATTACTTGGTTACCTATTTAATCCTGGATAAAATGGCCGCAAATTGAGACATGTAGGTTGAACTAGAAGAGAAGGATGGGTGGACCCAATTCTCAACCACAAGTGACCGATAATATTCCTCCTCCATCCAAACTGGATTGAACTTGAGCGGCGAAGGGGGTATCTCCCACCCCCGAGGACATGTAGAGAAGAATATGCCTATGGTCAGATAGACCCCCCTCGGAAATGCTTGACTTCCAAATTAAAGAGCCACCTAGCAGAGCCTAAGAAACCATAAATCGATCAAGCCTTTTTTCCACTACCTCTTCATTGCTACAAAAAATCATGGAATATTCTCCAGGTAGGTACCAATTTGATGGGCTACATGTCAGCTATTTGATACTTATCGAAAAAGTATGCAAAGAAACCTCCATAATGGTCCTAACAGGGGTTTTACCCCCACACTTCCCTTAAATACAATGTGAGATTCAGCTCCCCACCTACCATCGTATTTGGATCATTGAAAACACCAAAATTAGCTAGATTTCTCTAGAAGGGGATTCTATCATAATAAAGACCATATACATTAACCACATTGAAGATTAACCCAACATCCATAACCTACCATTTTACCGCAATGGTTGAATGAATAAACGAGGAAGAAAAGGCTTTGCAAGTTGGAAACCGAACAGTTATTAAACATTCAGATTGACCCACAACGTCAACTGTACAAAAAGAACAACCTTTAACCTAGGGCTCCAAAACTTCTCTAGATTTTGAACCTTCACACGTGTTTCTAGGATTAATAGTATGTAAGGCTTATGGCTCAAAATGATCCTTTTGAGGGATAGATTTTTATGGGGACCCCCTACCCCTCTCGAATTGAAGGATAAAATCATCATGACGACGATTTCTTAAGGGATTTCCTTGCTCTAAGGGCCCCAAAAGTTGTGGCTTGTTCACCTTTGCAAATGTCCATAATTATTTTTTGTTGGGATTTTAGAAGGTGAGACTTCCTCCCAACAGGGTTAGGCTACACTAAGTCAGGGGATAAACCCCTGCATGAGGAGGAATCATCCTTCCCTCTATAACGAGACCGCAACGCATATTCCTTTTCGGGAGGAGGGATCTCGGCATCTGTAGCAGAGAGGAAGGTCGTAAATACCTAATCTTTGGCTATGGCTTCAACCAATGAAGGCAAGTTGTTTGCACTCACACTTGGGGAAGAAGAAGGAGAGGGTAATTCAGGGCACCCAGAGACAGGGATAGACGCGAGAGGGCTAGGGGAAATAGGAGATGGGTTTGAGAAAATAGGGGACACCACATCAAGTAATGAAATTAAAATAGGAGGTGAGGAATCAGAAAGCTTACCAGAAATGCCATTGAGCTAAGCTTGGTCATCCTTCAACCAAGTCAAAAAACCCTCCACATGAGCCTAAACCACCTCCACTTCAACATCCTTGGACTCGAGGGTATGACTCTCAACTACTTGAGATATCTTGTATTTCTTGAACCACTTCTTTGTCATCCTCCTCAAAATCAGGGGATATTTTTTGCATTGATATTACAAGTGAACCACCTCGTGACCTGAAAAGCAGCAAAAGGGCATTTACCTATATTATACCTTCCGATACCAAATTTTCTCTCTGTAAACTAGATCCACATTATATACCAAGCCATCCCTTAGATCAACCTCAACCTAGATCCATACCCACCTCCTCAACCTCAACCTAGATCCATACCCACCTCCTATCCATCTTGCACTCCCAGTTAGGCTCCAAGAATGAGAAAACCCCAATCTTGTTTCCTATGGCTTTCATAGCCTTCTAGGACCAGAAGACTAGTGGAAGACCTAGTAGAATCGCCCAAACTTTCATAATAGTTACTGGCTCTCTAGCAAGATCGAATGCCACATTCTAGTTTCGCAAGACCAATCCTGTGAGATCGGAAGAGCGGTCTGGAAGACCTAGTAGAATCACCCAAACTTTCATAATAGTTATTGGCTCTCTAGCAAGATCGAATGCCACATTCTAGTTTCGCAAGACCAACCCTGACAGACCCCAAGTCCAATTCTTCCTAAGAATTATGTCGCAATATGCAGTTGAGCGAAAGATAAAAACCAAATGTTGTCCGATAAGAACATGTAACACTGGCATATATTCCATCATAGGTCTCTAGTGATGATCAATCCAATTGGATAAGGGACCTTCCTTCGAAGATTTCCCAATGAACCTCCCAACCCGATTCATGCCATAATACTTACATATGACCGTGACAGCCACATCCTTCCCAAGTACTATCTGGACAAGCTCGGGACGAACCCTAATACAATTTATCTTTGGTTTCTGAACTTCAACACCCAAGTCATCCTTTGCACTAGGCGAAAAATCCTCTTTACCACTCACTTCTGATATCTTTGAGGAGGAGGTTTCTAGAATCAACGGGCAAGAATAATATGGGAAATGGTCACATTGCCCCGGTTAGTCGAACTATCCTTCGCATTAAATGCAGGATCTCCTTCTAAGGCTCTGGAAATGATGTGCTCCTCAAAGCCATAACTCCTCACATAGTGTGAAATATATGGCCTTGGTCCATACCAATACTGAAAATCCACTTTGAAGAACTCTGATTGAACCCTAAATGCTTGGCTTTTAAGAGGGCTTGGACTGTAATCTACACACTCTGCTTCTGACTCATCCATTTCCACGTGGAACCTTCCTCTAGACCACACCTTGCCTACGAGATATCATCATCGGGGAATCTTTCGACACTACTGTTCAGAAACCATCGGAATGGGAAAAAATCAATTTGCGTGAAGCGAGTGTGCTACAGGGCCTTAGGCATGTGGCCATAGGACCGAAAAAACCATATCCTTGTAGAAAACCACAAACAATCTCGGTGTGTTTTTTTTTGTGAATAAAAAAGATTGTATTACGTCATAATGTTATCACAACCATACATAGCGAGACAGTGTCTAAATACCAGCCACTTGTTCTGCCAAATAAATGGAAACCATAGCAGGTGGTTGTATGATTTGATGTCTGGACAAGTGCAAAAAACTGCCACATGTTCCATCAAACAAATGGAAACCATAATAGGAATTGAGAGTGTCTAGGTTTGAACGGTCTAAGAAGTCTAAGAGATCCTTGAGGATAGAAATTAAAATTTCTACAACATTTTTGACAATTAAAGTGCATAAAAACAAAAAATACTTAGCAAAATTAAGCAGCGGATGAGCCCGTCAATCCTTTGTCGCCATGAGTGCTATCAGTGGGAACGAAGACGAACAATTGTGCACAGGTCGGGCACCTTTCTTGGCCTGGCGAGCCTGAGAGAGATTCAAACAAGTCGAGGTGGCTGATGAGCAGGGTGTGCCTATCGAGTTGCTCCTACATGTCCCAATGCATATCGAAAATGAGGTCCAAGTGTTCTGGTGAGAGATATCAAGTAGAGCGTGATCCCTGATCTGGAGCAGTGGAAGGAGGAGGGAGAGTCTCTTCATGGCTCGTCTCCAGCAAGATTTCTTCCTCAATTATGCAAGAGGCAATGGTTGCACAAGGGGTGGAGCAACCAATGAATGGTTGCACAAGGGGTGGAGCAACCAATGAGGGGCGGCGGGTCTTGGGGGTTGGGGACAATGTATAGTAGGGAAGCTGGTGGAATTTGAACCGACACTGCTGGTATTTCTTCTTATTTTCAATTTTATGAAAAAATGTTTTTTTTTTTACATAAGAAAAAAAAATTATATTGTGAGATAAACTATACATGCTTTGGTCCTTCTAAGAGGACTTATTTTTGAATCCATATGCTTCTTTTCCCACAAACTATTACATTTCAGAATTCAATACACAAAAATTCTTGACCAAATGTCCATCCTACCACAACCAAAAAAGACAACAATACCACTTTCTAGTCCTTCATTTACTACCAAAATTTTGTAATAAAAAAGACATTTCCTTAATGAAGTGACCTTCAAGAAATTCTTGAATGATAAAATCCCCTTTGTCTAAAAGAAGAGCATCCTTCGATAATTCGTAAACCTTGATGTTCAGCTCTTTGTATATATGGACACATGAAAACCAATCCAATTCGTCCGAGAAATCACGAATTTGGTTTAGCATAGGTTGAAGACGAGCCACTTGAATTTGGATATTTCTATTGACCCAATAGGTAACAGATTTTGAATCCCCATAATTTATAACTTTTTAACTTTCTTTGACTTACTAAAAACAACAAGGACCATAAATCCGAAAAAATTTCTTTCATGTTTGTTCCCAAACTCGGGCTATAAAGGATCTCAAAGAAATGTGTTGCATTCAAATGCAAGATTGCACCTGTTCCACATCTAGGTGGGCGGTCCTGGCTTGCACCATCGAAGAAGGCCCAGGTGATATTACTTACCACCTCTGGCATGATAAGATGTCGAATATTAGGATCTTTAGGAAGCACTCTGTATTCACATGCATGTTTATGAATCAACCCTGCCAATACTTCCTCTAGGATAAAGACATTCTGAAAAATGCATAGCTTTCTGGCCCACCATATAAAGTAAACAAAAATGCACAGAAAGGATTTATACTCCTGCAAATATTTGGATCCCAAACACGTTGCAAACCATTGTTCAATGTAGCTTGTCAACAGACCCACCGAAATATTGAGTAAGGGAGTAAATCATTCCCAAACACATCGTGCATATGAGCATAAAATAAAAAGATGAGAGGGCATTTCCTCGTTCTTCCAACACATAGCACGTCGGCTTGGGTCGATTCATCCCCTTTAAAGCCCTATTTCCCAAGCTAACAATTTATTCTCCAGCGCCAATCACAACAACATTTGCATCTTTGATGGGGCATGCAACTTCCATAGAGGGGACCAACACCATTTCTTTATACCTTCTAAATCCTCTTCCACCATAGATAAATACCCAAGATTAACCAAATAATTACCCCAATTGGACATTGCACTCCCAACACAAAGAATCGTGTTCTTCTTCATTGAGAGAGGTAAAATTTTCTCCTAGGATCCTTACGAATGAGAGCCATTCTTCTCTACGGAAATCTGCTATCACAAGCTCCTATGAATCTACCCAATTAGACCTTCATGTAGTGTCCTTTAACAGAAGACAAACATCTCTTAGAGTGTATACTCCCAGGTTGTGAATATGATTGACAAGCTCCTCTAACAACAGATGGACCCCTATAGAACCAACCCAAGGGTCCTCTCCAATACAAATATTCCTACCATCGTTGATTTTTCACGCCAACCAATCTCCAATTACAAGATAGGCTTCAACCATACCTTTATATACAATCGAACTGTTTGAAACTGGTTTATTAGGTCTTTGAATCCATTCTTCAAAGATTGAGCTTGCCAAGTATTTTGTTGTCATTAATTTTCCCCACAAAATTTGATTTTTCAATAGCCTCCATACGCCTTTTGCATTCAAAGCTCTATTGAATCTGAACGAGTTTTTTATCCCCATGCACCAATTTCTTTTGGCATTGCCAATTTCTACCATCGGACCAAAGGGATTCCATCAGCCTCCTTTTTACAAGACCACAAAAAATTAAAGCAAAGCTTTCTGATTTGCATTAGAATCCCCTTTGGGATTTTTGCAATTGAAGCCCAGAAAACTGGAATACTACACAACACTAATTTAATTAGAACCAAACGACCACCACACGACAACCATCTGTTGACACATATCACAATTCGATCTTGAATTTTATTAACAAGCCACAACTAATCCTTACAGGGATATGAATTTGGCAATAAATGAAAACCCAAATATTTAAAGCTAACATCCATTTCAATTTTTCTATATGGAAGGAAAGTCCTCAAATGATCCTTAAGATCATCACTGAGAGCATGTGTGAGCATTGCAGAATTTTCCTGATTTATCTCCATCCTTATAGCTTGACAGTAAAGACTTAGAATATATTTTAGAACTTCAAACTCCCTTTGAGATCCTACACCAAAAATCATCACATCGTCAACTAACAAGATATGAGTTGAATGTATAGTGTTAGAAAAGTGCAGTCCTTTATATCTCCCACTTGATTTTTCATTTTGGATTAGCTTGCTCAAGCCCTCAGCTACAATTAGGAAGAGAAAGGGAGATAATGGACACCCTTTTCGAAGGCCTCTTGAAGACTGAAAAAACTTTGAAGGGGAGCCCTTAATTAATATTGCAAAGGAGGCCGAGGAAATACAATTCATTATCCAATTAACTCAAAGTAGATTCATTCTCATTTGGATTAATTCAAGTAACAGAAAAAACCCAATTGACTTTATCATATTCCTTTGAAAGGTCAATTTTTAGAGCAAAGGATGGGATGTTTCGAGTCTTGATGGTATTTAAAGCTTCCTAGGATAAAGAGATGACATCGTGGATTTGACAATTAAACAAGAAATCGAACTACTCCTCCGAAATGAATTCACTTGGCATGGGCTTCAATCTATTGGCAATGATCTTGGTAACCAGCTTATAGATCAAATTACAACACGAAATTGGCATAAAATCCTCAAAGGATTTGGATTATTGTTTCTTAGGAATGAGAGCCAGGAAATTTCTATTAAAAGATCCCAACATATTTCTGGAGGATTGAGATTCTTGAACCACTTTAAGAATATTAGACTTGAGCAAATCATTGAAACCTAAATATAATTCCACTGTTAAACCAAAGGCCCGGACTCTTACTCTTTTGGAAATCATTGATAGCACAGAGCACTTCTTCTTTTGTGATTTGTGCAATAAGGGATTCATTCATCTCTTCTTAAAAGGTTCTAGGGAAGAGGTCGGTCACTTTGAGGATTTCAACAATCGAACATCCCCTTGGTTCTTTGAAAAGATTGGAAAAGAAAAAGAATCCAACCTTTGCAATTTTGTTATGGGAAGTCCTGACCTGACCGCCATGGTCCTTGATTTTGTTAGAATTAATGATTAATTTAGGGATTGGTTTGGAGTTGGTTTT
>CBVK0101570651.1:2263-17682 GCA_900067695.1 Picea abies | reverse complement strand
TGAAGAGTCGATAAACTCAAAGTGAGGACATCATCTTAAGGATATTATCAGAGAACTCCAAAAAATCAAGCTCCTTGAGTTTTATGGGGGCATTGTAGGGAAACACGCCGAGGCATGGCTTGAAGGCATGACAAGGTGATTCACATTAAGAGGCTAAACCTCGACCTCAGAGGTCAACATAACCATTTTCCAACTCCATGCCAGTGCCTTAACTTGATGGTAAACCTAAAGAAGTAGTTGCATCTCACTATTGATAGTGTCATATGGGAGTTATTTGAGAAAAGATTTTGAAAGAACTTTCTAGCATACTTTAAAGAGTAGTAGGTTGGATCTTTTCATGCATTAGTTTAGGGAGGTTGAACAATGGAGCATGGATGAGGTTGATGGACTTAGTGAAATATGTACGTTTTTTGTGTATGGACTAGATCGTAAGATTCAGGCCCTTGTATGGATGTGGAGCTTGACTTCAGTGGTTGATGCAGTACAATATGAACGTTATGAAAGATAATTTAGTGATGCTAAGAGGTGATCAGAGAGGGGGTATGCAATCATCAACTCCACAATAGTGAGGATTTGTAGGGAAGGCCCCTCAAACTTTCTCCAAGGGAGTTTGTTTTAGGCCATCTCCATATGGCAACAGGGCTACACTTAGAAGTGCTACATTAGGTATATAATGGTGGAAAAGTACAATATCTCAGACAACATCAGAGACATAGGAGAGTCAAAGACATTCTTAAGGAACTTTTAACATGACAAGAGGTTTCATGGAAATGAACTAGTTGTAGAGATCTAAACATAGTAGCATGCATAACCCATCTCACATTGCTTGTTGGTGGCGGGGTGTTCTCATTTCCAATGTGTTTTCCTAGAGTCACACTTAGGTTCTATTCACCATGAGGGAAAAGCCCTGGTTGAGGATGCATAGCATAACCATTTTATTTATGCAGTGGTTGATAACCGTCGGACAAGGCATCAATCCATTATTGTGGAATCCTCATGTAAAATCAATAATATTAAACTTAAAAAATCTTGTTTGATCCTAGTGCAACATATAGTTTCATTTCTCCACCCGCATTAGATAAATGTGGGTTGATAGCCTGCGAGCACAATGAACACAAATGAACTACTTTATGAGAACTCTCCAGAGTTCTTGTCTTTTTATAGGTCACATTTAATGGTTGTTTTTATCCTCGTTTCAAAAAGTGGTTCTCCAGAATCACCCATTTTTTTGATGTAGTTTTTTAAGATTTAGATTTTTTATTTATAAAGTATCAACATTTTTTTTTTCAAGAGTTGTTTTTCAATTTTTGTTTAAAATATTTTTTTAAATGATGTTTTTGTTTTTTTCTATGCTTTGAATTATTTTTTCTTTTTAAAAAACTTAAAATTTGTCATATTTAACATTATTATTATTTTAACAAAAAATGATTATAGATCATATTGAAGAAAAACCTACGGTCGAATCAAACAACTCAATAATACAAAAATTTGGAGGATGAATCCAACTTGCAAATCTATCCTCCTCCCACCAAAGAGATGAAAGGGAGGAGTCCAACATTTTTTTCTAAAGTAACTAGATTTTACTATTCCCTAAGTACAAGAATAATTTCGAACAAATTTCTTGCATAGCAAAATGTAGAAACAAATTATCACTTTAGAAGAATTCTCTCGCTATTAAATATGGTAGAGTCTAGAGATTGCTGACATCCAAAGAGAATATTTGATTCCACCTCTTTCTCCCTTCTCTCTCAACTTTATTTCCTTCCCCTTGTTAGCAAGGGAGAGGGATGCAAACATTTCTTTTGGATTTTTGTGAAAGATGAAGAATCAAAAGTTTTGGATGAATGCACATCGGGATGGTCATGTTTCCATGCAACCTTCTCTTCCATCTCTGCATCCTCCTCATCTTCTATTTTTTCCTCTTCATCATTTTCTTCCTCTGCTTCCTCTTCTTCTATTCCCTATTCTTTTTCCAAGAGAGTTTCCATTCTTGCCATAGATGGGGTCTCTTCTGTGTTTTTTGATATGGTATGCTTTGGTTCCACTTGGACCTCAAAAGATGTTCCGACTTTAGGATATGAATGGGTCTTCGGTAGATCTAACTCAACCCTTTCCTCTAGATATTCAAGAACTTCAATTTTGTTTTTCGAAGGGATGGATGGGATGGATTGGGATCTTTTTATGTTATGTGGCCCATTGGAATGCTACTTCTTATGCCTTCTAGATACTTGTTTAAAATGTTCCTACTTTATTTGATTCAAAGGATTTAGAGACTACTTTGGAGGGGGGTGGATTTCTTGGATTCTTAGGTTTCTCTTTGCAAAGTGTCCATACTTGTGGAAGGTATTGCATTTGAAATGGATCTGCTCATAGTCGAGGGTTTGAAGATGACTCCAATCCTCCATATTGAGTTGCACCACCTCTGGAAGGCCCTTCTCCAAATCAATTTTTAGACAAATTCTAGCACAAGAATAGATATTTCCTTTTGGCTAAGCTTGGTCAATATAACGACCTAGCTTATTTCCAATGTCTTTGAGAGTGGATGCATCCTAGAAGATGATGGGGAGGTGTGATAGCCTGACCCATACAGGGGCAACTGATACTTCCATATCTGGATCAAAGTCAAGGAACTAGTGGGAGAGAAACATTCCCTTGGATCCCATGGAATAGGGACTTGATGTAAATATCATATCTTTCTCCTCACTACTAAATCAAAACAGAAAGAATCCTCTACCACAAGAAAAGACAAATATTTTACCTTGAATGTTCCAATGCTTTGAAATCCATGCCTGGGTTGGAGGCCTGCGAACTTTCTGATTAAATCTTGCTCATGTAGAAGAAGGGGTTTTCTCTTTGGCTCTGAAGATGAATTGTCTAGCTTGGGAATGTATTTTTCCTTTTCGATTAGCCTATTCTTCATTGGATGCTTCTCATTAGCTAGCTTTGAGGATATGATCAGAGAAATGAATGCTTCCTCCTAAAAAATTGAAGGTGCATCCATACTAAATAATAAATGATGGAAGAACACAAATTAAATAATTACAATGATAACAACTAATATAAACTATTATAGCTTTTGACCATCTCACCTTTCACTTTCCTCATTCTATCTTTCCCCAAAAAACTTCCCCTTCAAATTTGTTGATGGAATTAACATCCAAAATGTGTGGCACATTGATATTTGTCACTAATTTATGAACACACTCACTAATATACACTAAGGATTGATATACCATATATCGTTCAACCATAGAGCCTCCAAGACAAGATATTTTTCTAACAAAATCCTACAATGCCTTCAAGTGCCTCTCCACCATCCGCATTGACCTTGTGTGTATAGGTCCAAAATTTCAATCTCCTCAACTTGGTGTATGAGGTAGTGTTCTTATGCATTGAATCAATCTCCTCAACTTGGTGTATGAGGTAGTGTTCTTATGCATTGAAAAAGGTTGGAGGCAGATACATTTGTGTTTCACACATTAGCCAATGAATTCCTCTCTTCAAATACTTTATATCTTCCTTATGGATTTCTTTAGATGACTACCACATACACATAATACAAGGGAATCACACATGTTAACAAAAGAATTATTAAACAATGCAAGTAAATCACATGTCTAGAAATTTTGCAACTATCTTTCGCTTATAAATTGTTACTTACATTATGTACTTGCCAAGGTCATTTCTAACCTGTTTTATGTTACAATCAAAGTTTTTTGAGAGAGATAGAGGTAGAACATACTATAACATAGAAAGAATCATTATTTTTTCCCATATTAAAAAAATATATATTAAAGAAAGGTATACCAATATGGGAATATACCAAATTATCTTAATAAAGGTATGTCAATCATGAGTTTTTACCCCACCAAATTCACCTTTCTTCATTACTAAAAAGAAGTATTTATACCAATATAGAAATCTACCAAAATAATTACCTTAATGAAGGTATGTCAATCATGAGTTTTTACCCCACCAAATTCACCTTTCTTCATTAAGATAATATTTACGTTTAAAGCAAAATGAGTGGGAAATTTAATTTTTTGAATTAAGTATTTTACAACATTGATTTCCTACTCTATAAATAACCATGGCAGATTGGTTGACCGTCCATCACTAGAAGAATCAATCAAATTTCATACTACATGATTGACTTCCTGCATGTCACTACAAACTTTGGTGATCTAATATTTGTTATTCCTTCCATCTAAGAATCTCCATAAACATTTGTAACATTGTTTTTGATATTCATTGTATCAAACACACGATATATTTGTAGGTGCTCATAGTAAGGAAACATATTAAATTGGATGGAGTATCTTTCTAATATTCTATTTCTTGTGGAAGATCATTAATGCATTGACGTCCTTTATGAAACATAAATGAAACAAGATTAAATGTTGGACATAATGAAAAGAATTGAATATAAATACAAATTATATAACATTAAATATGATATGGAGATCAATTACTTTCCTTGATAAGTTCATGTACTCATAAAACACCTCATTTCCTAAACTTTTTGAACATTGAGATATTGTTCCGGGACCACATACTAGACATCCAAATTTACCCTTTGTTTGAAGACATATAGATGTGGAAAAATGTCATACCAAGCAATTATTCAAAAAATGCACAAATAATTGATAAAATTATATATTGTTAAAGTGCAATACTTTACATAACAAAAAATCTATTAGCCCCAGGGTATCATGAATTGTATATGCAAGTATTTTGTGAAATTGAAATTGTTTTTTCCCTACTGCTTTAGAGATGTCATACATAGTGATGCCAACTCATACATTTATAAGTTCTTAAATAAGAGACTCAATAGATACATCCATATATTTAACTTGGTACCTACCTAATTATTTGATAATATACATATTTATTACCTTTTACATATGAAATTATGTAACAAACAATAAAAATGAAGTGGTGTGTTGAAAACGTTATTGTAAACAAATACCTGGAGCAATCATCGTCAACATTATATTAACCCTCTTTATTAACATCCAAGGAGGAAGAATATTGTTTGTAACAAAAATAGGCCACACTAAGCTAATGGAATTGAGCTCTCCAAATGGATTGACACCATCAGTTGCAAATGAAAGTCTAACATTACAAGGTTCTTCTTTAAACATTGACCATCTTTCCTAAATGTCCCTAAATGTAGAACCATCTGCAAACATTCTCACAACACCATCTTCACTTCTCTTCCATGTGTGGTAATTGATAAATTATGCTATGCTTTTACACCTATACAATCGTTTGAAATGTGGAATAATGGGAATATGACAAAGAACCTTGCGGGGCACCTTATTTGTTACTTGACCAGTTCAATATCTACTAATTCCACATTAACGACATTCCAACTTTGTTGTATGTTGTCCATAATATATAATGATAATTAGGACATGCATCATTTATTTGGCACTCCATTCTTATATCTTTCATAATGATAAATAGTTATCGATATGTGCAAGGTAAAGTATTTATGGTGGTAGGAGAAAATCACCCAATAAGATACAACATTAAAAATAATTATTGTATTGAATATTCATCAGTTTGCATCTTTTATAGAGTTAAAAATAAAATTAGATAAAAAACTTATTCATATATCAAGAATTATTTTGCATACCTTAGAATCTATGTGAGATAGGTGTTTAAGAAACTGTTCAATACCTTAAATTTCACCAACAAAAAAATAGCAAAGAAAATATTTTTCTTTGAGTCTTCATATAGAAGTTTCCGTGGATGATCAATAAGAGGTACATCATGAACATCATGAAAGCTATCATCCATTAAACCAAATGTGTCATATATCAATCTATTTATCTCATCATTCTCAATTATATCAGTATCATTTTCTTGCATATGATCAACTTCATATCTTTTTGCTCCATCTCCATCAAATTGATCACCGATATTTCTACCACAATTTGACACATCCTAGGCAACTCAAGCCTAGGATGTTTTTTTTTTGTAATTACAAACAACCAAATATTTTTAGTATATATACAAAATTAAAGTGTTAGAATTTTTTACAACGAGAATAAAAACGTGCAATGAATAACTTACCAACAAGCAACATTGGTTTGTTCCCCCTTCAAAGTGCCCAAACTCTAAACAATGTTTTCTAGTCGTGTCCTTTTTAACTCTTGCTACTTATAATCTCTTGCAATTTTTGCAAGGGAAATAACATTTACCTTCACCATATTGCTCATTTAACTTGGCAATAACGCTTAAGTTAATGTCATTTGACATTGTTATCTATTACAATATAAAATCAACTAAAACAATTACACTGCATAGAAAAAAGATATTACATGCATTAAAGGTATGAAAAAAAAGATATTATAGATGTCAAAAGTATCACATAATCACCACCATATATCTCGGGTTTTAATGATTTTTACAAAGACATCATCCAACCAACATTTTATTGACAGAGGCAAAGTTAATGTGATCAAATTTGACTATGTCAACACTATAGAACAACATTTTTGCATTTTGACATTGGTATTTCAAAATGTTAGAGGGACATCGATAAACCGATGTCTATCAGGCCAAAAAGAAAAAAAAAGATAATTTTCAATAAATTACAGGAATTTCTAATGTCGTGATTGGTTATTACCATTGATGTCAGAGATCAACATTGAATTTCACAACCAAATGTAGTAGTTGCAGAGTAAGATGTTCAACACACTATTATTTTATAAGTACACTATTATTTTATAAGTAGAGACTTAGGTCACATAGATCATTATTATCCTCACGAGTATTGGAGAGGAAGTAAACCAACTTAGTTCGTGATAAGAATGTGAAGTGTTAGAATTATGGTAAAAAGGTCCACTTTAAGAGCCAATGTAAGGAATTGAAGAAGTCAAGGAGGACAAGTTTCATGGGTTAACTTCTAAGGAAAATATGTCAATATATAAGACTTTATTCATGACATTGATCAAAATAACATTTTTCAAAGAGTCATGGTTTAATTACTTGGGAGATTCACTGCATATAATTCCACATAGGAAGTGGTTCTCTTCATGCCAAAAGGTTGAAGGTATTTTTAGATGACAACATGTCACTAGATAATAATTAGAGATGTAAAAGACTACAACGATGTAGGTCAAAGCAATAAGAATTCCGGTATATTCCATGTTTTGGATTATAGGAGAAATATGGGTATATCATGAATTTCCACAATAGGAATTGTTTGTTGATCGAGGGACACTACTACATTCAAGGCATTTTTTCTGACGTTATTTTCCATGTTTAGGTCAATAGTTAAGAGTTATGTCAAATTTTTTATTGTTTTTATTTTTATTTTTTAAATACCCCCTAACAAACATTGATAAGGTTGGTAATTAAACATGGAAACCTTGATTAAGATTCACGGTTTTAGCTTAAATATGATTTTTCTAGTTTATTGATGAGTGGCATTTACAATGTTGTTTTTTTTTGACATTACTAACATCGTTCCATGAATGAAAAGTGATGTTGCTTATAATATCAAATATATCAAATTTTCATTGTTGCTATGGATGATGTTGTAGAATTGTCTAATGATATTTAATAAAATATACCATGGATGGATCACATAAGTCTAGTTATGTTTTGTTGTACATGTTTTATTACTCCATGGATGGATTTCTTGTTATACATGTTTTGTTATATAATAAGTGTTTTGTTATACATAGATTCATAAGTAAACCATTTCACTACACATCATAAATGAATTACCATGGATAGATCTTTCTATGTACATGTTTTGTTTTCATTCTAATTATATATGAATATCTTTTTATATTGTTCACAAATCGCTTTAGGTTTTAATTATGGGGTCAATACAAATCTTCCTACTCTTTCCTTATTCAACAAGTCTAATTTTGTAAACTTTTGGGAATTCCTTTTTCATTCTATTCCCCCCAAATATATCTTGGACATTGTTGTTAAAACAATGGAAAATAAACTTAATAAGTGGACAATCAAGCCCATGTCTATGGATACACTCTTATAGATATACACCTAGGTGTTGGTTTCCATGTAATTATATTACTCTTCATTTTTGTTTTCGCCCATCTGTGCTTACAAAATATTGAATGTCTCTTAGATGTTTCCTATGGGATAACTTTGAGGATTAGAAATGGTTCCATAGAATCAATTAGGGCCTTTGTCACACTTTAAGGGATTGTTGATATATTATTATTTTTAATACACATATTTCAGTGTAAACTCCAGGTCAAAAATGGATCCATAAAACCCTAGATGGAAATAATACCATAACGTATGAAGATATGATTGCATTCATTAGGGGGCTCCCTATGGCAATACTTTTTGGTTAGGGTCAAGTTTGTAAGACCTCATCTCATCACCTCTTTCAATATGAAAACTAAAGGCATGCTTGACATATATAGTATTTATAAGGTGTGTGAAACGATTAAACCTTTTCTAAAAAGGAAAGGAGATGATTTTCAAATAGGCTTACCATTTAATTAGCATTCTATCTATTGGTATGTAATGATTTTGCATGATAGTAAGGATATGGATAAAACACCATAGTTTTTTCAAGTAAGATATTCAAACAAGTGGTTGGAACTTATAGCTTGGATATTAGTGACATTAGCACAAAAAATAGGCCCCTTGACATAATTTCAAAGAAGTATTCAAGTTTAATACATAGATAGAATGAGGTTATGGGATATGGGGTATGGTATAGTTAAAGGTATGGGGTTAGTGGGTGTGAGACTGTTTGAGGCATGGGGTTAAGGGGTAGGGGATAAGGATAGTTAGAGATATGAGATACTTATGGGGTTATAGGTAGGGGTTATTGGGTATGGAATAGTTATAGGTATGGGGTTAGAGGTAGGGGGTATGGGATACATAAAGGTATTAGGTATATGATTAGTGTCGAGTAGAGTTGATTTCATTGAATTACATACTCACAACTATCATCAAAGTTAGGGTGTATGGGATAGTTAGAGATATGGGGTCAAGGCTAGGTAGGATTGATTTCACATATTTACATCCTTATAACTATCATCAAGGTTAGGGGGTTTGGGCTATACATAGGTGGTATAGGAATTTAGGGGTATATTCAATTAGGAGTAGTTATGAAATTAAAACCTCATAATTAATGAAGATATGATGATTGTTTCTGAAATAAGAATCTGTTCATGGATATCTACTTGAAATCATGTTAATTTTACTAAATTACATCTTCATAACTATGATCAAGGTTGGGGGATATGGGATTGTACATAGGGGGTGTAGGGTTTTAAGGTATAGTGAGGTTGAGTAAGAAAACATATTCATGTTGCAACCAATAAACCATTATATTAGTAGGACATTTGAGGTAGGAACTACCCACTGACAATAATGTGTTGATATTAGACATTATATGTATGACACATTTTTATTAGATATTATATATAATAAAATATAACATAATCTATTTCCAATCTATTATATTATGTAACAAGTTTATATTAGATATTTATATATAATATAACATATTATATATTTGATATATTATATAACACACACACACACACACACAAAAATAAAACAAAAAAAATCAATCTTATGCCTCAATATGTTATCGAATTTGAGAACATAGAAGACATAGAGAACCCACAAACTTGACCTTGACCTAGAGCATAGAATGTGAGGACATACAAAGCTTACCTAGAGCACATAGTGAGAGGACCACTGCAATATGCCATGCACCCATGCACTATTAAGGAGGACCCACAATGCTACCAAAGTAGGTAATATAGAAATCCCTAATTTCTATTATTTTGTTTTCCCAACAATTCCTATTTGGATACCCCAATATTGAGTGCTTGAGGGACAAAGGTGTTTCATCCTTGAATATTTCCTTTAAATTTGGAGCATAGAACCTCTCAACACATATGTGATTCTTAATATGCATCCACTACATGTGCATACTTACATACTCTCCAATTGGCATAGCTCATGTTTTATTATTGAACAATTTGAATTTTGTCTCAAAGCAATTGAAGGATTACTCATTTCTATGAAGCATGCCTAATGCCTTACAATTTTTCCATACCATACAATGCCATTTTTTGTTTGCATGTTTATTGCAACATTCATTACATTGCATAAGCCCAAATACAAAAGCCTTGGAGAAGCTACATGTGATTAAAAGGAAATGTGGGAAATACCCAATGTAAACATTCTATGGATAGAATAAGAAAAATAAAGTATGATTTCCATTAACCCTGTGATATGGATAAAAAATTGACTTAAGATTATAAGGGGCCAACATATTCAGTTTCTATGGGCCAAAAATTACAATGACTTGAGAGAAGTTCAATTGCCTCATAGAGCTTTTGTATTGGAGGTTATATAGATGTAGGTTCAACTAAAAATTCCCCTAAATGGAATGTAATAGGTGGAAAATGCTCATTCTTTAAAGAAGAAACCCTCTACATTACAATGGTATATTTCCTCCACTTATGTCAGTAATTATAACCCCATTATAGGATATTCTTTCACTAGCATTCAAAGACATTATTCTTCATTTTTAAATTCATGGGAATCAATACATAGATTACCTTTCTTGTTTTTGTGGCTTCTCTCCATAGAGATAAGTAGATGAATTGTAATAAACACTCAAACCTTTGAATATCATTCCCTAATATGACCCTAATGGGGGTATACATGGGGTTAAATGTATATATAAAGAGGTTAATGTATATGAAATGGAGTTAAATGCATATGTAAAGGGGTAAATGTATATGTAATCTAGGTCAACCTAATAAGGGGCCAACATGTTGAATGAGTGAGAATAGGTATGCCATTATAGTCCTTAGAACATATGATTTGGTTATTTGGAGGAGGTTATCCTATTTTATAACGAGTTATTGTGTAAATCATCTCTATTATCTCTTTGGTATTTACACTTTGTGTTGAAATTTGGTGTACATTGTATATATTTAAATTTATTATGTTATTTTAAGAATTTGTTACATAACATTTGTTATTAGAGCAAACAATCCTTGGGTTTGGCTCCTTCAAACAAGCCATATTACCATTTTGTTCTAATTTTTTTCCGAATATTAGAAGTGGATGGGACTTGTGGGGTTAGAAATAAGACACAATCATTTATCTTTGATCCAAATTTCATAATCTAGTTGGATATGATTTTGGAGTTACATGTTGTACAAGTTAGGGTTTTTCTCTAGTCTTGAAACTAGTCTCAAACAAGTCTTCTTGGTAAAACTATCATATTTCACGACTACAAGGTCTAAATTGAGTGATATCTATGGATTTGGAAAGAAGCCACATCTAGTTGTCTAATATGCAAATTTGAGACTTAAAGAAGTAAAATTTCACTCTTGGCATACCATACAAGTTTGTTCTCTTGAAAGGTGCTCAAATCAACAAGTTTTGTCAAAGTCATAATAACTTTTGCTTGGTGCGTCAAAGTTTAGTGAGACATGTGGAATTGAAAAGAGGACACACTACGATGCTACATACCAAAATTCCAGGCTCATACATGCACTAATTTGGGAGTTATATTAACTAATATAACATACATGACAATCCCCAAATGAGGCTTAAAAAGGTATGTTAACTTGAAATTGGCATAAGTTTTGATTGGAAGCTCTAATTGAGATGATTCAAAAGATGTTGAAAAGAGGAAATAAAGTAGAATATGTTTGTAAAATTATTTTTACAATTTGGGATAATATTGATGGTTTTGGAATTAGAATCTAAGGGTTTTTGTTAGACCCCAAATAAGAACTAATGGAAATACCTGAATTTCGAGGAGATGAAGATGAAATTGATCCCAAGGAATGGTTGAGGATTGAAAGGAAAATTTTACAATTCATTGTGGTTGAAATATTTATTTTGATGGTGAAGCTGAAGTGTGTTGGTATAGTCTTGATAAAAACATTAGGCGACACTCTAGTTAGGAAGAATTTGAAAAAATATTCTCAAATAACTCGATCAAGGATTAAAAAATGTAGGAGATGCATACACTCGAATAAGAATTCAATTAAGCTAAAGAATAGAAATTTTCCAAATTGTAGAAAAAAATGAAGAATTAAAATAGAAATTCAAGAAGAAGGGTGATCAATTGTCCAAGATGAAATCCCTTGACGAAGCACTCATTAAGGAAGTTATAGACTGAAAGTAAGGAAATATGAGAAAATGAAAGGATGAATAAATATATAGATTACAAAATTTAGATCAAACACTACTTGATGAAGTTAAGAGATTGAAAAAAGAAAAGAAACATGTCAAAATAAAGAAAAATACATCGAAACAGTTGAAGAGGAAATTCCTAAGAAGGTTGAATAAGCATTAAGTACAAAAGACATGAAATTGGGCATGAAATTGAGAATTGAAGAAATATGAAAGAAGTTGATGGATAACATCAACCTTAAGTTTTGAAATGGAGAAGGAAGAAAAGATGCAAGAAGGCCACCATAAAATACTTGAAGAAGTTGAACTCAGACTTGAAAATGCTAAGGTAAAATATGATGGAATTATCTCAAAAGAAAGAAATATTGAAGATCAATCACATAAGATGGAGAATGTATTTGTACCAAAAAAGAAGATCGGGGATAAAATTGTGAAAGATGAAGATCACCAATCTTCAAAGGTTGAACATTATTGACATCCTAATTACTAAGAAATAAGACATGAAATACAAGGTACATACCAACATCCTCATTACCAATGAAGAACATGGCATAATCAATTATGTTAATGGAATGTGGCATCAAAAAATCATTATTTGACATGATATTATGAGAGATCAACAACTACAACAAACTGGAGAAGTTACAACATACATACATGGACTCGAAGGAAAGAAAGTTACAAGACAAAGAACTATCAAGTATTAAGAGAGAAGAATTAAATTTGGATGGATGTATCATCAGAAATGGGAGAAAGTGAGTAGGAATATGAGTAAATCTTATTACTTGGTTTCCTTACATGTAAAATCCTTAATTACAAAGTTTTGAGAACTAACCTTTTTGAAGAGGATACTATGATATGATCATAAGGGGGATATATACAAGGTTAAATTTATATGTAATGGGGAAACTGTACATGAAATAGGGGTCAACTAATGATCTATCCATTTCAATCCAATAATGATAACAATAATTATTCCAAAGAAAAGGAAGCTGTAGATGTACACATACATGTTGTAATATGAAATCATAATTATCTTAAATCTTTTGCATGGTAGTAACTCATTTTGGGAAGTTTGTTTTGCATCCTTGTTTTAGAGAGTCGTGTTTCTTAGAATTGGTAGCAACAATGGCAAATTCATCCCATTTGCAAATTCATCCCTTGTATCTAATTGTAGAATTCTATGTAAACAAAGGTAGTGTTTATTAATGTTGTGATGATATAGTCGTTTCGTTCGATCTAAATTTGGAATAGTTTTTTCTTATTCTAATTACAACCATTCTAATATTCAATGAATACGGTTGCAAGTTTGACAAAGGGAAAATGAGTCATGCACAATATTGATGAGGATCGATAATCATAGGTAATTGTTTGTTGAATGTTTAATATAGTTGGAATTTTTTTTTATCAATCATCCTTACTTGATGATTACCTCTAAGGTTCAACCCACTCTGCACAATCCTTGCAAGATGTCATACATGAACATATTGGTTTGTTGAATGTAATTAAAACTCTACTTAAGATGGAAATCAATGAATATGGGACATTGGTGATTTAATATAAATGGAAAAAAGTACTAATCATCCTTACTTGACACTTTCCTCTATAGTTCCACCCCCTATACATGATCCATGCATGATGTCATACATGAAGATTTTGGCCCTTTGAGTGAAATTAAAGCTCATGTTGAGATGGAAATGAAGGGATATGGTACATTGGTGAATAGTTCTAACTCTCTTGAAAACTCCAAGAGACACAAAGAGTTTATTGGAATTAATACATAATATGAGGCATGCGATTAGATGTGATGATCTCATATTCTTGTGGGACTAAGAGATTCTCCACCAAGTACAAAGATGACAAGATATTTTTTTCCTTTCATAGAACTTCTTGACTAAAAGGTCAAGGTTGGTTCTAGAAATGTTCATGGAATGATCAACACACGACCTCCACCCCATGATCTCCTATGTCATTTCCTATCTAGCCATATGTTGGACATTACCACTTCATCTCCACACATGCCATGCCATTCATATACTGACATGATTGTTCACACCCTTGATATGGGCTACACCTCTATGCCCATTATGATTGTACATAGCACGAGGTCATTGAAATGTTGATATAAATATAGGCATAGATATTTTCCCTTTGAAGGCATTGAGACCTCAACATACCCAAAAAATATTTTGAATTTTTTGGGCACCCCTTTCCTTTTATTCTTTTGATTTTCAACTCTCATATTCAATTTCTTTTCCTTTTTAATTATGATGAAAAATTTACTCTAAACACAATTTGTTGCTTTGTTTGGGTTTTGATTCTCTA
The DNA here is from genome assembly GCA_900067695.1 of Picea abies. NCBI lineage: Eukaryota > Viridiplantae > Streptophyta > Pinopsida > Pinales > Pinaceae > Picea > Picea abies. The sequence goes on along the minus strand of CBVK0101570651.1, from coordinate 3,177 downwards.
AAAGCTTCAAAAAAATTTCCGAGTGAAAAGCTACAAAATCACCTTCTAAATTTGTAACTACCCCAGTCGTTACGACAACATGTGATGCAAAACCCGTACTTTTTTTTGAGAAAGTAATAACGACCATACATCCAAACATCGCAACATGAAGACGAACACAATGCATGCAAATCACGCAACGAGGAACAAAATGACCTAGCATACTAGAACATCATGCAACAGGAGGCAACATACGACATTCAATCAGATGAAAATAAAAACGACTACCCGCCCGTCCTACCCTGCAATGGTTAGAACCTTCAGGACACATAAGCAACGCTCAAGCCCAGGTTCCCATCGATTTTGACCATGGTTAGAACCTTCAGGACACATAAGCAACGCTCAAGCCCAGGTTCCCATCAATTATGACCATTTAAGGTCTTAAGGATGGAGATTATTTTGAATAACAAGGAGGTGTCTACATCCCGCTCGACAAAACAAGTCCAGACGACTAAGTTAAAAGACAACAATAAGATTATTCAGGCACAACCAACATAAAAATGACCATGCACTGTGAACGTTCACGGCGGGCGATAACAAATCACAATCATGCATTACAATAAAAATACAATACATTGATTTCAATAATCGACATCAAAGCCATCAGGGGGCACATGCCCCAAGGCCAGGTTGTTATACACACTCGTTGATCATTGCACGCCATGGTCCCGTCATAAGGAATCATGCCGCCACAATGCGACAAGAGCGATAATGCCTAGGGTGCAACATAACATATCTAGACCTTCATCCCAACATATCCAACCTCAACCGAAGTTAAGAGCATATAATAATGCTTACCTACCTTCTTTTAAAATATCCTTAAAATATGCTTACCTTCTATTTATTCTGATCTAGTTATATCTAGTATAAGGTAA
>CBVK0101570648.1:0-11805 GCA_900067695.1 Picea abies | reverse complement strand
CATGCTGAGTATAAATATTTTTCTAAGTGAAAGTAATATAACCAGAAAGTAAGAGTAATAGAGAGTGTGATTGAGTACTTAACTTGGGCTTACAGTAAGAAAACGTTATGCCCTTTCATCCCAGTAACACCCCAACTATGCTCCTGAGAGGGGTGGAGAGTCCATCGACCATATGATGGGTACCCTCACAGAAAAATGGGCCCATCATTAGTTTGAATATCCAACTTAGAAGAAATACAAAGAAAACTTTACAGAAGCAGAGATCACTATACAGATAGTAAAATATTATAAACAAGGAAACACAGCATTACAGACCCGTGTTTCGGGGTATGAACCGACATGAGTCCAATACGCTTGAGATTTAAAAGCAACCCTAAAGTAATAGAAACCTAAATAAAATTTCCTTCCCTGATTACGACTCAACAGAAAGAACTGTGGGTTCCCAAACCCTCACAAACCCTGGACAAAGATCTTTAGCCAGATTCGAAACCCATAAGGTAGTAGAACCAAGAGAAAGTAACTTGGATTAGGATAAGTGTAGCAGAAAACACTAAACTGTACCAGGTGGTTCACCCTTACCAAAGAATAACCCCAAAACAAATGGGAGAGGATGAAACAAATAACTAGTTAACCCAGAATTTGAATACGCACAGTCCATCTTTGCAAGGAAAATGAGGTTTAAAGTTATCACCGTTAGAGGGATCTTACCTTCTGAGGAGAATCATGCCGAAATCCGCCACTAATTGAATCATTCTGCCTCGAACAGAAAACTGGACTCTGCATCACGATCTGGAGCGAAGTGTCATGGTGAATAGTCTAAGGGAAGTATGTTATTACATAGATGAAAGGACAGTGAGTAGTAGATCCGGGAAGCCCTGTAAATGGAATTCATGGAATTAATGTCAATAAATTACCCAACCATGTGATGAAGGCGGCGTGGCAACCTTTAGGCGAGACTCCATTAAATCCAGCGTTGGGCCCGAGGAGAAAATGATAGTCCCACTTCTTGTCTTTCACAAGGGTTCTTCCACACCCTGGCTATCACGTACTGGTCATTCAAAAACCCTAACGCAAACGATCTCATAACGATGAAATCAGCCAGTTAGGTCACATTTTTCTCATCCCCAGTCCACCAAGCCGATTACCAAGGTTAGTCTTGGACTAGTCCAAGGTATAGAACTAACCAGACCCTTACCTGTCAATTCAACTGCCACGATCACGTGGTAGATGGATGGAATCTTCTCTCCGTGTGGCAAAGGGTAAGTTTTTTTCTTAGCAATAAAACGATGGGACAGAGTCTATTAGTGCGGGTCTTCGTTAGTATATCGATAGCATGCGCAGGATAATAGTTTTATCCTCATAACGTATTTTTCCTTAAGTTCAGTAGCATCTAACTCCTATGGTATAGTATTATTAGTTCGAATGATCACTTTCTATGATGGGTAATCAAGCTATATATATATATTTTGATATTCACTTGGGTGACAAACCACCACCCTTAAATATTACGTGGAGTTAGAATTCCTTTCACTTGTTGAAGTCATAGTATCCATGGAATGCATGAAGGATAAGCAAGGATAATTCATAGTATAGAGTCTCTTAGGAGAGGGAGAAAATTTAAAAATGGTGTAAGAAAGTAACAAAGTTTTCTTTTTAAAGTTTTTTTTTTATTGGGGAAATATGCGTATATTACACCTTTGGATTTCTTACAAGTTTAGCATAATGGCCTCCTATTGGCTGCAAAATGTACTCCCTGAACCTAGAACTTGAAGCAACAATAGTGTTCATATTGAATCTATATGTTTCCATATATCAAGGCAACCTCCTCTTTTCACTTCTTTTCTTTTTCTTAATCTTAGTCGTTCTTGAAGACATTTTAGGCATAGAGAATGAGGAATACTCTCCCCCATAAATTTTGGAGCATTTATGTTTGCAACTTCAATTCATAACTTCCATTGTTTTACCCTTGAGTTGAGTCTAGTTGAGAGCACTCAATGTTGAGTGTTCCTTGAGCCAAAAATTGGAAGTCGAATTGTACCACCCATTTCATTGATTTTACACACAGAAGTTCCAAATAATAACATTCCATGACTCTGTTTAAAAATTTTACTCTTGAGTTGAGTCTAGTTGAGAGCACTCAATGTTGAGTGTTCCTTGAGCCAAAAAATGGAAGTCGACTTGTACCACCCATTTCGTTGATTTTACACACAAAAGCTGCAAATACTAACATTCCATGACTCCATTTAAAACTATTACTCATTCCTTTACATACCTAACCATAAAATGAATGACATTACATTCTTTGATGCAAAATAGATTTCAAATTTACTGATAAGAGAAGAACAACATATACTTCTACTTGTTTCTCTCCATACCATTCTAGATGTAACCTTATGAATAATATTGAATAGTTCCTTGTAAGGTTTCCATCTCTTTTAGCTTTTATAATTAAATGGCAGTGTGTGTTGTTCGATATTTACTGAGTACCATCTCAAAACACCATACAAAACTCCTCAGAAGTGGACTACCTGGGAGAGGATTCAACATTAACACATGGGAGACAACCAAAAGACACTTGGGATCGGTTTCAAATAGGAAAATGATGAGAACCACCATGTTTCTTGAGGATGATACTGGCACTGAGATTGTTCAATATGTGAAACAGTTGTTGAATGGAACCAATTGTTAATAGATGAGTTGTTTATCTCAAAACCTTCAACAATAAAATCAGTATATTTGTATTTATTCACTCTTATAGTCTTTTTTTACTTTAGTATTGGGGTGTTTGGTGTTAATTACTGCATTTTATATTTATAAATCTGATTTATGGAAGGTTATTACTAAATCAGTTGATTCATCACATGCATTGCAAATTCAATTTGTAGTATCCAATTGATATTTATTAGCAATACTTATCAATAGTGTGAATCAATTATTATATTTTACCAAGGATGTACATGCACAGAAATAATAGTTAAATCCATATAAAAATCCAACGAGCTAATCATTTCATTTTATAGTATAGTGAAAATTTTGAGATAATAAGGAAATCCATATAAAATGTTAATGAGTTGATTGTTTCATTTTTATATTGTGAAAATTTAGTATCGAATTCAAAAAATTTAAATTATCAATACAACCTTTGAGCGTATGATTTAATTTTTGTATTGAATTATTTAGTGTGGAATTCTTTTCAAATATTTAAACAATACCCATCCTTTTTTCAGGTACACTGAGGAAAGCATTGTTCTTCATTAGAGACCATATTAGTGATTATCTGTTATCTTCAAGCCTAACAATTGTTTGGACTCATATTAAAAAAATGCAAACTTAAACCTTATTGTGCATTTGCACAGTACTATAATTGCTAGATTAATCTATCACATACAATTGTTACTTGCATTATTGTCAACGCTGCATGGAATATGGTGGTTGTAACTATTGAAAAAACGTGAGGCCACAGAATCATATGAATTTTCTGTACAGATTAGTTTCTAAGAAGTAAGAAAAAATATAAAACAAAATAACAAAATAGAATTCAATAGTATAAGGATTTACATGGTAAATATTGGGTAAGTTATGAGTGTTCTTATTGCTAGTAAAGATTACATTTTCCAAAACAAGATGTTATAAAAATTTCATATACCTCTAAGAGCTATACATATATAATGTATTCAACATAACTTCCACCATTACATTAATGGACAAATTTTCCATAAAATTTTCACTTCTTTTTATTGTTGTCACAATTCCAACAATGTTCACTATGACAAAAATTTAATTGATACCTTTCTCAAGCCCATTCATGACCTTTTTTTCAAGACACAATAAGAAAAACAACACCACAACTTCTCTAATACTATTCGTTTTGTAAACACAGACTCTTTGCTTTTCTTCTCTTCATGGCCTCTTATCTTTGAAAATTGATAATAATGGTTGGTAATGTCTTTCTTTTCATGATTTAGGTAATTTATTCTTTGATAGTAGAATCTTACTTGGTGAGGTGGGTAGGAACAATGCACAATTTTCTTGAGTATCGACTCTATTAAAAACTACTCCACCACCATCAATAACCCGTGTTATTTTATGGAAATATTCTTGGTCTTACTATGATAAGTTATATTGATATCTAAATGGATAACACTTTGACTATATAGACCCTTTAACAAAATTACCTACATGCTTTCATGAGAGATAGTTATATATTCTACCTTATTAGTGGATACAAAAAATATTTATTGAAGCTTTCACATCCAACAAGAAGGTCCTTGTGAAAGAGTAAAGGCATATCGTGAAGTAGATATCATTTTGGAAAAAACACCTCCAAAATTAAATCAACATACTCACAAACGTGATCACTACAACCATTATAGGTGATACAATAATCAGTTGTGCCTCTAAGATAATGAAACACTCATTTCATTGTTGTCTAACGTTTAATTGTGTGTGAAATATCTAATTTTGTACATACAATCACATACATTGAACTTCCTACTACACTAGCATATGGTATACAATACATATAATCATTTTATTGTTTATTACTAGGACACAGACTTGAATAAATCATAAAATGGGAAGCCAAAGGGATATTTATGGATTTCACATTATTCACTCGAATTTCATGAGTATATTCTCCACATACTTTTGTTGTGATAACTAAATCTTAGCATCTTTCTTTCATTATTTTTTCTATGCCCAAAATTTATTTTGTTGCTCCTAGATCCTTCATATAAAAAATCCTATCCAAATGATCATTTAGCCTATTGATCTCAACCATGCTTTTTCTTTCTATAAGCATATCATCAACATATAGCACCAAGATAATGAACATACCATTATTTGAAAGTTTTTAAGTAAGCATGATGGTAATGACTCACCATGAAGGATTCCAACTTCTTGTACCATTGCCTAGGAAATTGCTTCATGCCATGCAATGAATTTTTGAGTTTTAAAACATATATTCTTTGTGATTCTCAAAATACCACTAGATGTTCAAGAAATATTTATTTATCTAAATATCTATATAAAATTCATGATTTAACATCTAGCTTATCTAACTTAATATCAATGATGAAACAAGTGCTAATACTACACCAATAGAAGAACTAGTGAAAATATTTCATGGAAATTAATACCTTCCATTTGAGAATACCCTTCTTATACTACTCTTACTTTCTACCTTTCAACTTTATAATCAACACCCTTTTTAAGTTTGTAGACTCATTTGCAAACAACGACTTCTTCGTCCTTTCATAGTTCTAGGTCCAATGTTTTATTCTTCTCCAAGGCATCCATGTTTTCCTTCATTGTTGTTTTTCACATAGCACTTACAATAAAACTCTTCATTTCGGAAAAACAACAAGGTTCCTCATCATTATAAATCAAATCAATAGATGAAATATAATCTTTGTACCTCTTAGCATGATTTTTGTCTTTCCACATTTTCTTGTATATTTTTTGCATCCTCATTTTCTTCAAAATATTATTCATGCTCCCTTTTTTTTTTCCTGAATAGATGGTTTTCCAACTAAATTTGTTGATTGTGTGGTACTTGTTCATTTTTCATTTCAACATATACTATGTTTGACTTTATGAGAGGGGATTCATCAAATACTACATCACTACTAAAATAGATTTTGTGGGAAGTAGTATCCCACAATATGTATCCCTTAACTCCATCACCATAAAATATCACCATGACCATAAAAGATATAGTTATGTGATCTGGGGTCCAACTTAGAACACTCATCTTTAGAAACAAGAGCGTAGGCATCACACCATTTTTTTTTTATAATTGAGTAATTACAAGAATGATTTGTCCAAACCTATTTAAGAATATTACAATCTATTGCAACTAATGGAAACTGATTTACTAGATAGAAAGTTGCAATGATTGCTTCTTCCTATAACTCTTACCGCAACTTGACATTACTAAGAATGCTCCTTGGTCTCTCTAGATGGTTCATGTTCATGCATTCAACCAGACCATTTTTTAAGCATCATAAATTGTGGTTTATTCCTTTTTATCCTAGCTTCCTTGAAATACTTTTCAAATTCAAAAAATGTGAGAATGCCTCCATTATTTGCTCTTAAAGACTTGATTGACCTACTAGTTCTCTTTTTAGCCAAAACTCTAAATTGCTTGAATAAATTAAACACATGAGTTTATCTTTTGAGAATATAGTACCACACTTTTATAGAGTGATAATTTATAAATGTTACAAAGTATGAGGATATTTTAAAAGGAATTGTAAAGGATGTCTCCCAAACAATGTGAGTGAATATAATCTACAATACCCTTACTTGTCTAACTACATGTTTTGAACTTATATATACATTGCTTTCAAAAAACACAATTCTTGCATAAATTCAATTTCAAATATTATAAATATGGAAGTAACTAGCAATTTATAAGTAATTTTTTTCATTTCTCACTCATATGTCCAAGCCAATGATATCATAAATGAGTAGATTCATTTGCTTCTTTACCTACCACCAATGCTTCATTTATCTTAGTACTCCCATCTATCTTGTAAAGGTTCCCAATATGTGTAGCCCTCATTACCACCAAAACTCCCTTGCATGACAAAACAACACTCTAGCCAACTGAGCTATTTCCCCTCTCCCAAAAAATCATCTCCTACTAGACTCTATTTATTACTAAGTGAGTGCCTCTTTATCAGAAAGCACATGGTGATTTAGAGCACATGATTTTGAGGACATTCTTGGAGATCTAGATATCAGTTTAAGTGGTTGTTTATAATGATGTATCAACATCATTGACAATGATAGTTTGATTATCGGTGACATGTTGATTATGAGTGACAGTTTCGATGATATTTTGAGTCTCCATTTATATTTCAGGGACATGATGGTGCAAGGGAGGAGATCGAAGTCTCTTATGCTGGATAATTGGGAAGTTGTTGGTTCCTATGAATTTAATATTTGTATATATAAGAATGAATTTTTGTTCTCTCATTTCAGTTTCCACATAAGTGTACCGTGTATCTCTTGTTATGATGTGACACATTTTTTATGGTTTTATTTTTATGATATGCTAAATGCAATCATAAGTTATAACTGATTGATAAGTTGATGATTACATGTTTTGATTAAAAGTGGTAAAAAGTGCTCACTACTCCACCCTCTTAGTATTGGTGAATATTCCAACATTTTTCATAGGTCATCACAGGACACATGCAAGTCAACAAGAGATGATCATCAACTGACTATTGTGCTACAACCCTTGATGATGTAGAAAAATATTATTTTTTTAGGGAAGGAGGGATATTTTCTAGATATGTCTGATTTACCTTATATCTATCAAATCTAATGGATCTAGGATTTGGAGGAATGAATGGCAGAAAAATAAAATTAAATAAAAAAAGGAGAGGAAAGTATTGGCAAAGAAACTCAAACTAGAGAATATTCTTCCCCAATATGGTCGCTAGTTTTGTTATGTGATAAATCTCATAAGGATATCACTGAGTAAACAACAAGATCTCCCTAGGATATTCCTACTAATCCTAGACTAAATGAAGGATATATTTCTATGGTTTCCGATATCTATAGAATGCAATCTCCTTTTACACCAATATAGGATAGATTAGCATACCTTATTCTTGAAGTTTGTTTTTGTGTATCCTCGCTATTACAACTACTAAATTGCAGCTCTAGCTCCTGGAACTTGCTTCCTCCACATAAGAAACAAACAAAAACAATCTAATTCTTCTCCTAGTGTTACAAATCATTAGTATACCTCAGACCTGACTTTACTTTTCATTCATAAAATCAAATACAAACCATTCATGAATCCAACACAAATAATTTGGGGAAAGCTAAAAATCTATTAATGATTATAGATAACTCACATCAAGATCATACCTTTGATGATGATGCCATTGTCCCTTGACTATTTTCTCCTTTATCCTCAGCATATTGATCAGTCTAGGAACTTTTGATTTATGGATGTGATGGATAAGAAGAGCTCTTCTACAAATAGACAACATAACACTACCAATGATTCTTCCTTCTTTCTCAATATTTTCCTTTTTTTATATAGATGCATAGAAGCGGCTTGGGATAGCTTCTAAATATTCTAGAGACCAGTAGAGACTTGAATCATGTGATTTCCAAGGATCATCCCATGAATATACAACTCATCCATTTTGATGCAGGAGCATCGTTGGCAAGCATGCAAAGGCAGGACCACTCAACACGTGTGAGTTCTTCCAAAAATTCAACATTGACAGTTGCAGCCGATTTTGAAATACGCCTTCACTCAGTGCTAGAATTCACCTTTGGAGGCACGCTTGAACCGATGCCAAATTTTACCCTTTGAGGCACGTTTTGGAAAATTGTAAACAGAGCAGGAGTTTCCACTTCGGCTCTGGAATGCGACTGGACTTAGATAGTGTAGGATGAATTTTAGAGTAGGCAAGTAGCGAGGGGAAACCCTAGAAGCATTTTTGAGTTATGTAGAAGTTGACACACCCAGTTAGATAGAAGTTGACACACCCAGTTAGAACAGAGAGATGGAATACAGAGAAAAATTAGTTGTAGGAGAGAACTGTGAATTAGCAGGAAGAAAATGTTTTGAGTTACTGTAATTTTAAATGTAATCTATAGCCATTGGGAACTTGTGAATAGAACAAAATGAAAAATTGATCCAAATGTGTTGTTCTTGGACTGTGTGTATTTTCCTGTTATTTTATGTTTTATAAATAAGTGAATGGAACTGTGAGATTTTGGCAATTTCAATTATTTCTCTTCATTTGGAGCTCTGCAAGGTGTGCATCGAGCCAGGGAGGAACGTTGTGGAATTTTTTTCTCTTCATTGGGATCTCTCCAAGGTGTGCATCGAGCCAAAGAGAAAACGTCGTGAATCTGAGCTATCGAACTCCCTCACATGCAAGGAGTGCATGAGAGACTGGAGTCTGGACCAGATAAATGCTCAGGAGGAATAACACTTTGGAGAGTGTTATCAAGATCTAGGAACCCATTCCCTGGAAGGAGCGAAGACTGAGTCTTAGCAGACTTAGAAATCTCCTCAGTCGAAATCGAGTAAAATCTCAGGAGGAAGAACGTCGTCGAGCATTGGATCATGGTGGAAATCCCTACATGTCGTCCGATTGAAGGAAGGAGCATAGACTTTAACCCTGCATATATCCAGGAGGATAGTTTGGAAATTTGAATGGACGGTAGAGAATCCTCGAGGAGGAACACCGAAACCCCGCAGGCCGTCGAATCAAGTAGAGCTGCAAGGAGGTTAGTAGTGAGAGTTTCTTGACGTTCATTTCGGGAATTCGGGTACTAGGAGTTGGAAAGATAGAGGTTCTTGTCCATCAGAACCACGAATAACGAAATCGCGAAGTCGTGATTCGATCAAAGTCGTCAATCACAGGACAATCTAGACCATTGGTCCATTTCAGGACTTCAGGTATCGGGAGTTGGAAATACAAAGGTTCTTGTCCCTCAGAACCCTGAATCACGAAATAGAGAAATCACGATTTGACGTGAGCCATTGATCACAGGGATTATTTTGAGCCGTTGATTGAATGCCAAGGCATTTTGGCGTTTCAACATTTGGGAATTTCGGCTTTTCGATGACCGGAGACTCCAAGGAGTAGCGATACCCTTTGTACCTTGATTTTGTGAAACTCAAAATCCCAAAATTAATAGGCACCGGGAATTTCATCTTTTCGGTGACCAGAGACTCCAAGGAGCAGGGATACTCTTTGTATCCTAATTTCGTGAAACGTGAAATACTGAAATCGAGACGTGCTGATCATTTTGGCTTTTCAGCGACCGGAGGTTGTAAGGAGCAAGGACATCCCGTGCATCCTGATTTTGTGAAACATGAAATCCTGAAAAAATAGGCACCAGGTATTTCATATTTTCGACGACCGAAGATCCTAAGGTGCAAGGCTATCCCTTGCATCCAGATTTCACGAAATGTGAAATCCCAAGGAGCAAGCACTGGGCCATTTCGACATTTCGGCTACCAGAGGTTCGAGAGACCAGAAGATGGGACACTTGACTCGAGAAATCTCGGTCCCCGATAAGTGCCTTTTCGACTTGGAACTTGGTCACAACCCTTGGTCGCGCGTTGCGGAAGCTCATGCTCGGCGCCCGAAAAAGAAACTGAGCATTCGTAAGGGACCTCTGTAATTGTCGAAAGGGTTCTAGTTCAGAACCAAAAGAGCTATTTCGGCTCTAAAATCAGAAGATCCTGACTGGGAGGTCACGTAGCCCTTACGAGGGATAGGCGGTCTCATAGGCGGTCTCCATCAGGTGGTATTAGAGCATCAGTTTTTCATCGGTAGACTTCAGGCGAAGGAGGAAAATAAGGAGACAGAGAACTCAGAGCTGTACTATGTGTGTGACAGATAGTCGACATAATGCCACCAAGAAGACAAGAGTTGCCTTTAGCCAATTGTGTTGTAGAGAGGGAGATGCGAGAGCTTCGCACCCAATTGGAAACAATGGAAGCAGCAAAGAGAAGAGAACCTGACATTGGGGATGTCAGGGATGCAGAAAGTGAAGAGGTTGAGATTGAAGAAGCTGCAGGAGAGGATGTTGCAGAAGAACGTTTGTTGAGAGCAGTTTCCAGGTTGGGAGGCAAAGCTAAGATAGAGGTCCCCATATATGAGGGAAATCTAGATGTTGAAGAACTGTTGGACTGTATAAGGTCCATGGACAAACACTTCAACTATGAAGCTGTCGATGAGGAGGAGAAGGTGAAGCAAGCAGTCACTCGGTTAAAAGGGCATGCAACACTATGGTGGGATGAACTGCAGGATGAGAGGAGAAGTAAATGCAAACAGAGGATAAAGAGTTGGGACAGGATGGTAGCCAAACTGAAGGCTAAGTTCATACCCAAAGACTACCAGATCAATCTGTTTAGGAAGCTACAGAACCTGAGATAGAAAGGGATGACAGTCAAGGAGTACACCGAAGAGTTCTACCAGCTAAACATCAGAACTGGACAATGGGAGAGAGACAAAGAAAGAGTCGCCAGATATATAAATGGCTTGAGATATGAAATCCAAGACAAACTTAGCATGATGTCAGTGAGGATAGTGGAATATTCTTATCAGTTTGTGTTGAAGGCAGAGAAAAAGCTGGCCAGAAAACAAAACCATCGAGGAAGAGGTAAAAGCTCAATCCCAAGCAAAAGCAAGCGATTTAACCATGACAGAGCACAACAGTCTAAGAATGAGGCTGAGAAACCACACAATCACTCAGAACGAGGAGGAAGTTCACGATGGAGACAGAGTGGTGGAAGAAACTCTTCTAGTGGAAGAGGCAGAGGAGGAGTAAGGTGTTATAACTGTGGAAAGATAGGGCACATGTCTTGGGAATTTCTCGAGAAGAAGAAGGAAGGAGGAGAAGCCCACATTTCATAAGCACAACGAAGATATGTTGAGGCACAAGGAGCAGAGGATGGAGCATCCCTGATGTTGAGAAAAGTGATATAGTGGTGGATGAGCTACCAAACTCATTGCCACCCATCAGGAGTATCAGTCATCATATCGACGTGATACCAGAAGCAAGCCTGCCAAACAAGGCAACGTACAGATTAACACCTCGAGAAAATGAGGAGGTGAAGAACCAAGTCCAAGAGTTGTTGGATAAGGGCCTAGTCAGAGAAAGTTTGAGCCCATGTGTAGTACCAACTGTGTTAAGCCCAAAGAAAGATGGAGGATGGAGAATGTCCATAGACTCGAGAGCCATCAACAAGATCACCATTAGGTACAGATTCCCTTTACCAAGAATGGATGATTTAATGGATTGTTTAAG
>CBVK0101570632.1:0-17088 GCA_900067695.1 Picea abies | reverse complement strand
CACTATATAAAGGGGTTCAAACAATGTAATGAGACATGAAGAGAATTATTGTATTTGGAGCTAGGAGGATGCCCCCTCGAAGAGGCAAGTGAACAGGAGAGGATCTCTTCCATAATAGGATCCATTGTATGGTGTTGCCCTACCTCAAGGGTTTGGTAATAATATTGTGTGGTTTCTTCTATCTTGCTTTGTGGATCCATTGTGTATTCAGTAATTGTGTTGATTATATCTTCAGATCTGGTATAGGTACTTAACAGTGTATGTGTTATTTTGGTACCTTTAGCTTTATGATGGTATTCCTTCAAGGCCTATTTGTGGAAACAACTAATTCTGGATCACGACACTGTAATTTTTTTGCTACATTCCATGATGTAGTTGGTTGCAAGGATTGTGGTAGACCAACCCTTGGTTTGGAAGACCATGTGGACCTTAATCCAAGTTATGGATTCTATTGGACCTATTTCAACTTGGGATGATTGTTAAGGTATGCAGTCATTAATATTGATCACCTTGTAGATAAATATTGTGACCAATAAACTTGAGCAACATTTGATTGTGTTTAGATATGAGTACCTTTGGATATTTTTGGTAATTTGGATTGAAATTTTGCATTTCCAATGTTTCACATGTTGGATTACTGAGAGGGGGGATGAATCAATAATAGAGAAATTTAATCATTTTTAACCATAAATTGCAAGTGTTAAATCAATGTAGCATTATCATCCAATAGTTGTAGAGTAAAAAAATAATGAACAAATGAGTAATCATACACATACATAGTACACCTGTGTTTTTATGTGGAAACCCAAAGTGGGAGAAAACCATAGAATGTTTTTTATTACATGTATTTAAGAATTACATTCATTGGAAGTACCATCTTTATTTGTTTTCCAGCTACAACTCGAACGAGGTTCCAATCCCCTAGTTTCTTAGGCTACAACATGAAGGAAGCTGCAACTCCCCAATTCTATGGCTACAACTAGAAGGAGGCTACAACCTGAGGGAAGCTCCAAATCCCCAATTGTCTAGCTACAAACAGAAGGAGGATACAACCCCCTATGTTCTCTAGCTACAACTAGAAGGTGGCTACAACCACCTGTCCTTGCCCCATCTAACCACTCTGACGTAGAAGTAGAATGATGGAACCACTGTCACACTATCACTGTGAGATATACTCTTGTAAACATGTACCAATCAACCTGTAATCAACCTGTAAAAACCTGTAACAATAACTTGTGCCAACATGTACCATACATCAACTTGTACCATAAACAAATGCATCAACCATGCATCAAACCTATACAAATAACCTATCACAATAACCTGTCCAAACAACCTGTAATCAATCAGTACCATAAACAAGTGCATCAACCATGCACCAACCTGTACCCATCAACAAGTGCATCAACCATGCACAAAATATGTACCAATCATGCATCAAATACACATCAACTATGACTCATCAATATGTACCAACATCATCAACTATACACTTGATGTATGTGCCAACTTATCAACTACTTGTCTCAACCATGTACCCAACATGTACCTCAACCAAAATCCTTCATCAATTTCACATCCAAATATGATTTTTAACTCTGTAATAGATCTGGTGTGTATGATCACATACCTTCAAACCTTCCTTAACTTTAACAACAAGAGACTAGCATTTTCATCAAATTTTACTTTAGTCTCACATGAGTAATTTTGGATTAGTCAACAATCTTAACTTGAAATAATCATAACTATGTACCTGTAATGAATACAGATCTAAAAATAGTACACAATGTTCTTCAGTATATTTTATGTAATTCCTCGAGGTTTCACTACTTGGAACCTCTCAGAAAAGGAGTTATAGCAAAAATGACATACCTTGTTGAATTTTGGCTTATCCTAGAGAGTGTTCCCCACACAAAATATTTTTTGTATGGATATGAAAATGGTACACAAAATACTAAAGACTGTACTCTAACCAATACATTTGGTCTTACTGAATTTTTATCTGTTATGAATAATTTATGACATTTTTACCCGAAACACTTGTTTTAGACTAGTTTCAGGACTAGCCACAAACCCTATTTTCCACAGAGTGTAACACCAAAAATAAAATGACCCACAAGTTGAAATTTTTATCACAACTACTTGCATATGTTTCCTCAACGACCTCCCAATTTCACAATCTGAATCATTCTAGAAAACAATTTATTGTGAAAATAGTGAGATGACATGTAAATAACATACCTTAGATAGCATCATCAAAATAATTTATCCTCCCTTTAATTTCGGCCTTCTTTACTTCACCTTCCCTCTGAAATTCATCTTAGATATCCTTTTTTTACCTCAGTCACTTGTAGATATTCAATATGCTCAAGTGTGATTGAAAATGAGAGACCCTTGCCTCTTATTTATACATTCATGTCGCTTGCTCAAGGGGTTACCTTCTAACCATCTTAACCCACTTTTCTTATTTTAGGGCTAACCCACTTCTAACCACTTGTCCACTTAGTAATTTCTTCATTAACTTTATTATTTAAATAATTTCTTTTGTATCCACTTTGAATTATAGTACACTCATCACTTCACTTTATTATTTAAATAATTTCTTCTTTGCAACCACTTTGACTACTTTGACCTTTTTGGGCTTCTAGATGACTCATGAGGGTTCTCCAACTCCACATGGCCATAAATCTCTAACCGTGAGGAGTTATGTGACATTCCACATACCACCAGAAATGGAATGACATGTACTATCCATATAGAATAGTATCACCTTGAAATATATTAAAACTCATATCATTATACGTCAAACAAAATTGGGTCCATTATCCAACCTTTGTGCTACCATACTTTATTCAAGGGTTGACATCAATGACAACTAACCCAAATAATCAATAATGCCTTGATTATTGACTGTAAGCCATGATCACCTAGAATATGTTGTGTTGTGGAAACATAAGCTAGAGGGATTCCTCAGCAGAGCAAGTCTGAGGGATGCCTCGACTCTAATGCTAAATTAAGTCTCTGAAATTATTCTTGTGTAAGAAAGCCTTAGCAAGGAAATATGGATCACCTGAGGAATTGTATAGTAAAGAAGGGGATTCCTGAGCCTAGGCCTGGAAGGTGAGTGACCGCAAGGAAGAAGAGACTTTGATAATTCTTATAAACTATTGATTGGGATCATGCACACAGTGGGTATGTCCAGGAAAAATAGTGAGGCAAGAAAACAAGATATCCATGTGGATACAAATCCATAAACTAGACATATGAGTATTGTGCTAATTTATGAAATTTTCTTAAATTTTATGTAACAGTAAAATGTTTACACATGAAAGTTCTGATTAATATGCTTGTTGTCCAAGATTATTGAAGACGGGTGACAAAGGTCAAGAGTTTGAAAAGGACCTGATGAAGAAAGAGGGCAAAAAATTCTGAAGCAGTTGAATGAGAAAAGCATGATAGGTGTTACTGAGAAAGAACACCGAGGACGATGTTCCTTTTAGGGGGGGGTGGGGAGGGGATTGTAATACCCCTATCTCTACCATCTTGTAATTAATAATTAATTATGATCACCGTTATATGGCATGGGAACAATGTAAATGCATTATTTAGATTTCCAATGATTGACTGTGGGGGTAAATCCTTTGTAATGTCCCCACTTTGGGACATCAGGGTATTACACAGTGTTATGATGACCGGAGTAGCCAATTGGAGATTATAATGAGGACAGGATATATTGAGGGATATTTGTGGCCCAACTTGCATCGCTCATCCTATTTCATCATTATGATCCATTCTGCACAAATTGGCTTTGGCTTCATTGCATTATGACGATTTCCATGATTTTGAGTATTTTGAGCTATAGGTTAATTAAATTCACTGAAGAGGGCATTTTGGGCACAATACTTGGAGGAACCTCTTAGTGTAATATCTCATTGTAATCGAGAGGAACAAAACTACATGATAGGATGAGGAGAAGTGACTTTCAGAGGCCAAAGAATCCATAAGGAGATATAAGGCGCTTTTCAGAAGTAAAAAGGTTAATTAATTAATTAAAATGATTTAGTTAATTAATTAATAATTAAAAAATAAAAGTCACTTTGGAGAGACAAGTGAGAAGGAATTATAAATAAGAGGCAAGGGTCTCTATTCTCTAATTCATTCATGTATGATCATCTTTTGATATCTGTCTTCTAGCTAGTGAGCCCAACATTAGGGGTTTTTAGGGTTTTGACTTAACAAACCTTAGAGGACGATTCAGTGGTGAAATATTCCACCTAACTTGTCCCAAGCTTGGTCTCAGGGATGCAATAATACCCCACACCATTCTAGTTCAGATATACATCAGTGCATGAGGGTTCTACACTAGCCACATGCACAGGAAGAGAAAGAGGGTGCACCATTGTGGGTTTCCAGCAAGGGGGGGCACACCATTCTTTGAAGGAGGTTTGTTCCAAGGGATTGGAAGGGATTCGACAGATTCTAGCACCTAGGTTTTCATTGTAGGGTCTTGGCCATTAGATCTAGTGTATTTCGGAGGATTTTTATGAGCCAGTTGATTTATTGGATGCATGGGACGAATTGGAGAGAAGGAGAACAATTTTGAGATTCATATCTATTCAATTTAGAGGGGTTTTACTTCAAATATGACCATGAGACTTCACCCAGTGACTTGCAGTGTCCCAATCTACCTTTCTAGTTAGTTTCAAGGCATTTGGAGGCCTTCTTCATCAGGGTCAAAATTGTAGGGTTTGGCAGTTTTTCAGGAGGGGGCAACTTCATTGGAGGATTCGACATTTGGAGGAGTTTCCCTTGGTATTTCGGTTTGAGATTTTAGGAGGGGACTCTACACCTCCCGATATACAGTTTTTCATCTTCATTGGACCCCTTTGGAATCTTCTTCAGCTAGGCTAAATTATCTAGGGTTCCAAGCATCCAGGGGGGCACACCATTCCTTGGAGGGAGGCTAGATCCATGAGTTTGAGAGGTATCTTGGAGATTTGAACACCTGGGTTGTTCTTTCATTTACCCGATCTACAGTTTGGCATATTCCTCAGAGGGATTGTACATATTTGGCAGTAGGGCTGAATTGTTGAGGCTATTCAATGATCCAACAAGGCGTGGCATCTTCCATCTTGGGGGTTGACACTTCATACGGCTCAAATCTTTCTTGTATTGGTATTCATGGTATATGAATCCTTTGGAGGCTTATAGTATCTTTTTGGAGCATTTTGTAGCAGCTCCTATTATGTTATTGGATCCATCTGTTGAGCATTCCAGATCAACATCTTCATTGTATTGGGTTCTTCTATTTATTAATAAAATCAAGTATGAGGTGTTTTGGCTTGTCTATCATATTGTTGATCTTGCATATGGTTGAGGTATGTTACATTATCGTATCTTCTTGTTTATTTCTGCAACACATATATAAATTTATCATCATAAACCCTAAGGTCGAAATCAAGAGGTCAACCTGCAAGTAAACACATACAAACAAGTAAATCAATAAAGCATTTGACGAAATGCCACAACCAATAAAAGTTTAAAAAGACACCCAAAACTGTGATGTTCCTGGTATATTGGCTTGGTAACATTACAGCCTTCAAGTAGTGGCCATGATATCACTAGAGGAAAGAGTGAGGAAATTGTGGAGAGGGTTCATTAGTTCAAATGACCCAAATTCCCTCTTTTGAGATAATAAGCCTCGTTCAAATCCCAAGGAGAGGAATCAATTAATGAAGGAAGGGTTGGTGGTTGGATAATAAACCACCCCTATGAATGGAAGCATGGTATGTCTGAGGAGACATGGGGGGGATGTCAGCCTGAAGTACCACATAGTCTTGCAAACCCATGTGGACCCGAGTTTCCTTCTGACAGAAGGAACAAGATATGTCCATAACCTTCCGAGGAGGATAAAGGCAAGGGAATACAAGGAGAAGACACATGGAGGAAGAGGCATATGCGTGAGGCTCTGTGGAGAGAAGGAGAGACACCATACAAGAATGCATGCACAAAGGGGAACGCACAACCTAGATATGAAAAAGAAAAGAGGAAGGTTGTGAGCTTGATGTTGGGGGAAGAATCTGATAAACCTTGCAGGGATGTTGTGACAGAGAGAAGGTATCTAATAAATGGCATAGTCCCCTAGTGATATCATGGCTCGACATAGGGGTGGTCAGAGTGCTAAGAATGAATTCCTCTGAGCCTATGGTTGGGTGGAAAGGAAAACACTCATAGTTAGTTATTTGGCTACAATCTAAAATAGATAAGTATTCTCATACCCTGTATATTTGAGTTGTAACTATAAAATGAAGTTGTATATCCTGTGAATTTTTTAGGGATGTGTATGTTTCTTGATAGTTAGAATGTGTTCCCTTATCTTTTTCTTGATTGTGTATATAAGCAAGTAAGGAACTATATGGTTTGTACACGTAAATGCTCAATCCTTGTGGTGGCTCAAGTTTAAGCAAATGAATTGTGATTTCGTCGACCTTGGGCATAGCTTCCCATATGCATGTCAACATTCCCAACTATTTTGAGTCTCCTGGGAGAAGGATTCTGTTAATATCAGGAGAAAGAGCACAAAGCACACGTTGACACCTAAGTATTTCAGAATTGACGAAGATCAAGAAGGATAGCGATATTTAATTCTCAAAAGGGAAGGTCCTTTCATTTGGAAGACAAGCAGACGAGATCTGTTTTGAAGGATCCAAGGTTTGTCACGACCATTAGATTTGGAGAAGGAGAGCAGGTGTTAACTCCTCAACTCACTCAGTATTCTTGAGTTCATCAAATTTAAGTATTCTTTGTAATATAGATAGATCCCCCGAAGTCTTGGAGCTTGAAGTTAATCTAGGTTGTAGATCTGAGGATGTCGAGGAACTATTCCAACCGTTGGATATACGATATAATTAGTCCAAAGTTGACCACTTTGGGAGTTCATAGGACTTGGGGTGTAGTATTGTAGAGGAACACTCAACATAGAATGTTGAACGCCGAACGTTGACATTCACCATAGAACTCAGAACATCGAAACTCGACGTTCAACGTATAATGTCGAACGTCAACATTCAATGTATATCGTCGAACATCAAATGTCGAATGGTCGAGGCCATGTGGAGATATTTCAGGACTTCATGGAGTATGTGTGCATTAAGGAAAAAGTGGGGTGGCATGGACCGACTATCAATGTGCTACATGTCACCTACATTCGTGCGTTTCATAGACCCTATAGGTCCATTAACACATGACACATGTCAACCACTGAAGGGGACACATGTCATCTCTGCCTTGCCATGTGTCATCTCTAGCAATTACCCGTTTGGTCCACGTGGCAGGAGATATCATAGTCTGGAGACTCGGCACTCTAGAGGAAGTTGGAAAAAAGTCATTAAAGTATGAAGGTTCCCAAAATCGGGAACAGTGGAGTCCATCTCAGTCGTCCATTATTAATGACACATGTCACTATATTTGATAATCTAGAGACTTATCACTTCGGGAGGAAGCTGTAAAATACATGCCAAAACCTCTGAATGTCAAAGTTGCGAAGCGTTATGAGTTGTTGATATAGGGGTCTTTCAGAACCCTTCCTGATGGTCAGATCAAGCGTAGTGAAAGGATAATGTCCAATACTTTGGAAGAGTTATACTCTAGGAGGTTTGACTTGTTGGTGATTGAGAACATCGTCGAAGCGTCGAAGGTCGGAGTGGCGTGGTATGTAAATGCCACCCAAGTAGGGGGGGGCGTGGACTCATTGTAGGTGTGACATGTTTCACCCTTGTCTTCTTCCAAATGTTTTATACTAGACCTGGGACGTGGTCAGCCTCGCATTGACCACTCCAGGAGAAAGGAGGAAGTTACAGCTTGAAAACCCTGAACGCCAAACTTTCCTCTTGCTTAAGCATGCAATGGGAAGTGAGCTTCACCGTTGGATTGGATGGTGAGTTGAATTTCCACTGTGGATGTAGGAACTTGGAGACTGTATGTGTGAGGTGGATCCACATGGGAGCCACGCGGCCTTTTCCCAATGAGGCTTGTAGAACTTTAGAAGGTAATAACTTCTGATCCATAACTCCAATTGGAGCGTGGCGACAATGGTTGGAAATCTCTTGAAGAGTAGAATAGGATGAATACCTTAGACATAGGATACAATATGTTTTAGGAAAGTGAAATTTTGATGTCTCATTCCTTAAAAATCCATTTAAGGGGTTGGGTGTGTTATAGATATGTTTTATATGTACTAAAGGTCAACATTAGTTAATAAAGCCTAATAAATAAGGGAGAATAAGTCAATGTAAGAAGACCTAATAGAATCTTCCACATCTAGAAATATCTTCCTCTATAATTTTCCTTAGAATGTGGAATTAGTATAAATAAGAGTAGGAGGAATTGGATATTTTTGTCTTGGAGATTATTGTAATAGATCTCTGCTCTACTCTAGGTTTCCCCCTTGAAGAGGCAAGTGAACATTTCTATATCTAATAAAGGTGTTCTTCCTAGTGTTATTCCGGTATTGTTCTAGCTATAATCTTGTTGCTCCATTACTTCTTGCTAAATATTTTTGTTCTACATATTATTATTCATTTGGTATACTACACTTTGTGAGACACATGGTTGAATACAAGAACATGGTGTTGGTGAAGGTGGACAATTTGAAGAATATTGTATATTCATTGACAAATTATGTAATCAATGAGAATTTCTCTTGGTGTAGAGAAGAAATGGGCATTGTTTCTCTAAATTGTTGATCATTTAATCCTCAACCCCCCTATATGAAAATAAAAGAAGTGGGAGAATGTTACATATGTGTTATATTATATGCATTTTTATCCCTACATTTGATATGTTTCACCAAGCACAGTGGTGGGGGGTGTGGGAGATATCCCCCTCTCCCTCCCCCCACCTAGGGGTTCAAGGGTGGAGCCCCTAAAAAAATAAAAATTAGGTGATTTTGGCACAAGGTTGTCTGGCCCATGGTTTTCTAATTCTAATTAAGGAATTAAGGTTGTATCTAATCTAGGTCAATATATTAATTTTTTGGATGTTTTGGAATCATATATATAGTATTTTTTTATTTTCTAATCTTATCCCTAGATAAATTACTCACTAGTGATTTCCTTGCAATAAATCAATTTAGCAACTCACAAAAAAAACACTTGCTAGAATAATCAATGGAAATAATTAGTGGAAGCAAAGAAACCAATTTCAAAAAAAAATATTTATGCCCTCAAATCGACTTATCATTAGAATAATATCAAATCTTACAATGGATCCCTTACAAGGAAAATGTCGCACAAAGAAATACAGAAAACTATAGATAGCACATACAAGCCCTAGCAAATCCTCTGCAAATGTACGATCCCATACAATCATTTTCTCAAACTTGTATGTGCCTTTATGCACTATATCCCGCATATGTATGCACTTTCTCACATTGTATGTTGCATATATACACACCCTAAATGGCCTGCATAGTGCGTACAATTCCATTCCTGCTATTGTGGATCCAATATGCCATATCCTTTTGTGGTTTCTCACGTTCTCTCTTCTCCTTGACCTGTACTGATCTCTAGATGAAATTCCTTCTCCACCTATCTGAGATATCCTTGAATCATAGTTCACCATGAATCAATCACTTGAGAAAAAAACCTTCTTTTCTCTCAAAAGTATCTTTCTCCTTCACCCTATCCTTACTTTTATAATATCGAGTTATGACCTAACCCTAATCTCCAAAGTGATTAATGGTTGAGATCTCACCTCACTTGAGATCAATGGATAAGATTTAATTCACTAGTGCTAATAACTTTATCATTTCATTAAATTAAACTCAATTAATAAATAAAATCACTTTACTTTAATAATTCCTTTAATTAAAGTAAATTACTAAGGTATAAGGATTTGGACGACTTCTACTCATCTAGACACTTAGACATGTGTTAAAGTACATATTCAATGCTACAAATATCAACACTCCCTCTTAGAAAGGAAGGTACTTCTTGAGGAGCCACCTATAAATGCTTTTCCTATAATCCTAGCACAATATCCTACACATCATACTTCCCCATAGCATCCCTCCAAACATCTTGGTTTGTTTCTTCCTGAACATTGGAAGACTCAAAATCAATGATGTTACTCATTAGCACCACAAAGTTTGGAAACTTCTTTCGAGGAATTCTCTCCATGACTATGTTCCTAGGAGACTCAAACTTCTCATGAGCATCACTTAATTTTAGTTCATACTAATTGGGTCTTCTGATAGAACTAGAAGGGGATAAGTCCTCCTCCCCACCTGAAGATTGACTTCCTCAATTGGAAGTCCTTGAACTATGTTCTCCATTTAGAGACTTATTCTCCTCATCCTCTACCATTGAAATTTGTCCATTCACATACTAATGGATAACATCCAAGATCCCCTTGGACCTAAAAATAGGCTTTCCCTACAACCTATATAAATTTCCCTCTCCAACCCTAATACTCACTAATGTGTCAGGGATAGCTCCCTCTATATGTATGAGTACATGATGGAAAAACCCATATACTCGAAAAATAAGATTGAGATCAAATTATTCTTCATTTATGGTAAATAAACCACATCCTAGGTATCCAACAAACCTCCTGAATCAATTTGAAACCAAATAGTTCCCTCCCCATTCATTTCATAGTTGGCATCATCACCAAGCTCCACATGGTTCCTAAGTCCTTCTCCACAAAACTATTGAATAGATCATATTATTCTTTCATATTATGAGATACACCATTGTCCAAGTAACAAACACTCCTTTTTTTGGTGATGGTAGAGAGGAAGGAGACCAATGATAAGTCCTTCTAAAAATTTGTTGCAAACTCATCTGCCTTTGTCTCTGCTAATGTTGTTGTTTGCATATTCCCTTTCCTCTTCTTCTTCTCTAGACACTATGATGCATAATGCCCATTATTGTGGCATGCAAAGGACTTGATATTACTCAAGTCCTTCTTATTCTCTAGCTACGAGGTTTCCCCCCTAACTCTTACCCTTGGAATATTTTATTTTTATCTTCTTGACCTGACTTACCAGAATTAGGTTCTCCTCTCCCTCTTTTTGCTTGTTGGATTTAGACTCCTTTCGACCTCTTCTTGGATACAATCATCCAAAATCCTTTTCCAATATGGACGATTCTCCCAAGCATAGGATCCCTTGATAAATGGTTCCCAATACTTTGGGAAACCATTCAGTGCCACATTTACAAGTTATATGTCATGCATCTTCTCCCCAATAGCTACAAGTTGATCATTGTTGTTCATAAATAAGAAACTCATTCTTTCGAAGCGTATTGTATTGGTATTGTTTAAACTTGCAATTCTTTCATATATACTTCATAGAATACAAATTTCTTTGATCATTTCATTATTTTTCATTGGGATAATGAGTAGTTATTATTATAACTACCTATTTGTGTAGGCTTGTTTGTTTGAGATTATTGCAGGTTGTAGAGGAAATATTGGAAACAAGTGGGTAGATTCTAAGAATCGGGAATGACAACAACCGTATGACCCCTGGTGATACATCCTTCTGCTTCTTTCAATAGTTAGTTATTCCCTTTGAATTTGGTTATAATATCCTTGTTTATTATTCTTTATAGAACTTGTTTTCTTACAATCATTTGTATGCTACAATAATCCCCCTACTGTAGGGTATTTTCCCCCAAAATAAATCATGTACCTAAGTGATCCTCATGAAGTATTTGGTATCATTGTTAGATCTAGGCATCTAAATTGATCTAAGTTTATTTCTCAAAATCATCTTTATGTTCCAGTTATCAATATGGAATAAACTTACTAGGGAATCAAACATTTCCTTGGTCGTCTTCTTCTCAGATAAGTGAGAACTTAAATTATCCTTTACTACATCAAATATTAGTTGCTAGTATTTCATATGCTTCTTCTCATGAGCTTCCAATGCTTGTGGATCTGTCGATGAAGGAACTACTTTGTCAACAATCTCCCAAATATGATATTCCTTCAAAAGAAAAGTAACTCTTTTTTTCCAAGACATGAAGTTGGTTGTACTATCCAATCTCTCTTCAAATCTAAGACTTTTTGGTGCCATTTCTTAGATATGATCAAAATCAATTATCATGTGCTTATTCCTTCAAGCATCCACAAGAATTTCATTGTCATTTTATAGATCTCCAGAGATCTCCTTGTAGATATGAAAAATCTGCTACAAATTTTTGTGGATCTGAAATTTGGTTCCCTCTCAGAGTGAAAGATATGATACCACGCTTGGACCTAGATAAATTGCCTCCTAGTGATTTCCTTGTTGTAAATCAAATTATCGACTCACAAAAAAAAATACACTTTTTGGAATATTCAACGGAAATAATAGGTAGAAGCAAAGAAACAAATTTCAAACACACAAAGATTTCTTCCCTTCAAATCATCTTATCATTAGAATAATATCAAATATTACAAGGGTTCCCTTATATGGAAAACGACCCACACAGAAATACAAAAATGGTAGACAACACTTGCATACCATAGAAAATTCTACGCGACTAGATAATCACTTTCTCAAAATCGTATGAATCTTCTTTCACTATATCTCGATTATGTATGAGCTTTCCTGCAATGTATCCTGCATATGTATGCACTTTCCTATGCTTCAATTGACAATTATGTGCTTTCCGACACTATAGCCTATGTACATACACATCCTGAATGACCTGCACAGTGCATACAACTTTGTTCCTATTGTTGTGGCTTCTATATGTTGGATATTCATATGGTTTGATCTAGGTGTATATTGGTGGCCACCCACCTATTTCAACTGGATCCTTTTTACAGTTTTAGTTCAACACATTCTTCTGTAATTATTTGTAATTATGGGTTCTACACTTTTGGGGTTATTTGAAGCCCTACACAACTTCCAGGTGGATATTGGCATCTTCCCACCTAGTCCAATTGGCTTAGTTTGAAATTTTTCATGTCAGAACATCTTTCTATACTTCTAGGGCCATTTTGGGGCCCTAAACAATGTTTTTTTGGCTTGCCATAGTCAAACTATAGACACAATTAGAGTTTGAGAATGTAATGTGCAACGCTCAAAAATATCTTTCGAACATGCTATCACGCACCTAAAACATAGGTCGTATGCAAAAGTTATGACCTTGGGAAGTTGAGGTACCAAATTACCCATCGGGGCCCACATAAATTTTGGCATTTCATCTCCTAGGGTTAGGTTTTTGGATGACTAGGGTTTTTGCATCTATGAGTAATGTTAAAAAGGCCTCTAGAGGCTCATTGTAATCATTCTTCTCAGACATATTCATGTAGAAGCCACATCTCTTCTCAGAGATAGCTACCACCATTTGAGCAAGTTGTGCACCAATATTTCACCAATATTTTTCCATACCCTGTGCACCAAATTGGGTATCAAAGACTCTGAGTGACATCTGGTGCTCAAATATTGTGGTTTTCTACATAGATACATTCAAACACAAATGTAGTTTCTGGACATTGCATCATTGGGTACGACATATAGATATGTTATGAAGATCGAGAAAAAATTTAAGCAGAAGAGGTGAGAGTTTGGGTCTGCAAACTACTCATAGCCGAAGCAGGGAAAAGGTATCCCCAACCCACAAAACAAGGGATAGATAAAATATGGCCACTCTCAGTGAAACCAGTCCAAGCCGCAACATAAGAAAGGTAATGATAATTCGAAGAAGGACACATGAAAATGGTGTGAATACCATAAAATCCCTTGGCACAACACCAAATAATGCCACACCAAGCAGTCACTAGTGGTCAAGATGAAATATTTTGAGTCAGAGGCATATTATGACTCTGAATCAAATCCAGAAGGAGGGAAATGGATTATCGATGATGAAGCTAGTGCCCACCAAATTCCATCCAAGCAAACCAGAATAACTAGAGGAAGGGGAACACCTATTTCACTCACAAATGTCGGTAAAGGGGGATCTACTTCATTTAATTATCGATAGTGGTAGTTAGAAGAACCTGATCTCAACAAAGTTCATCAAGTGGTTGGACCTACCAATGACATTGCACTTGCATACCTACACCATCGGTTGGCTTCACCAAGGAAGAGATCTTTATGTCTTCCAATAGTGACGCCTGCCCTACGACATCAATAATTTCAAAGATGAGGTATTGTGTGATATTGATCCCCTTGAAGTTTGTGATGTTCGTTTAGCACAAAAATATTTTTGGAAGAAACATGTTGTGTGTGAGTCTAGACCCTGTAGTGTTATTATTACTTTGGGTAGACAATTGTACAGGATACCAGAGGTAGCTCCACCTACCACTATTTCTTTAATCTCTACTAAGAAATGAAATAATGTCATTTCACATACCATGAAGTTCATATTCTTTGTGATCCATGCTCACAGTAAGAAGAAGGTCATCGCCACATCCATGGACTCTACATAGAGCCTCTCTTTGTAGCAGAATCAAGTGGATGATGTTAGCACTCCGTAATTTTCTTGACTGTGGGAGGAAAACCATGAAGGTAACGTTCAAACCAACTTTAGTCTTGTAATCTAGCCTTTCCAAACAAGATAGGGCTCTCTCACTATAAATTAGGCTCAATGGCCAGATATGAAATGGGAATAAAGTTTGTAAAAATATTAAGATCTAGGATGAGGTATCCATTGACTATGGAGTCAACTTTGTGGAAAATGGAATTATCAATGACTGGTTGGTGGAACTATCAATGAAATAGAGGCCAAGTAGCTGACAATATTTCATTGAAAATGGTTTTTTTGTGTAAAGGAAGAAAAAGAAAAAATATAAATATAATCAAAGAACCAACCTCGATGAATTTTGACTAAGTTAAGAAGAAGATGTAGTACTTTAATTGTTTTAATCTAGAGCATCAATATTAGATGAATTCCAGAGCATCAATTTTCAATTTAAGTACACGAGGATTGCAAAAGGAATCAAAAAAGGGGGAAAATGAGCAATACATACATACGAAAGAGACACACACTTCAAATTACCAGCACACAAATCTCTAATTTGAAAGCATTGTACTTATGCATTAATTTTCCATTAAAATCCAGAAAAGGCTACAAAATGCTCAATAGAAAATTCCTTCTATGCTTCTGCCCACCTCTAGTACATTAAAACTAACAAAATATAAAGGAAAACCTCTTCCCCAAGATAGTGAGGTCAATCTCAACCACCATCCCAAAATTTGGACTTAGTTACAAAAATATAGCAATAGATTCAAAACAACCTGCTAGAAAATAGAAGTATGTTTTGACTGCCTTAATTACATTAAAACCACTTTAATAAAATGCATCTTAGGTTCCTATAATATTTTTTTTTACTTCAAGTGTCATTGGAGGTGATATGGAGTGATTTTTCACCTGTACAATATGATATGGATCTGATTTGGTGCCCCTATCACAGTTGCGTAGAGAACTCACGCAGTGCAATTCCGCAACATATATTTTTCCAATATCACCTAAATGATTCATCATATTGAGTTGATTTTTTTTAGTAGGTTAATATCATTGTAAGGATTCTCCAAAAAAAATTGGGCTAAATCCAACTCATGAATTTTGAGAAAAACAAAAAATGGTTGTAGATGACGGTGGCTCGTTTCTCGAAAACTATGAACTCTTTTGACTTGAAATTAAATGGGTTTATTCATATCACCCCCATGCATATTCTATAAAAATATTATGGAACAATGACACACGGTTTGAGAGATATGGTGAAAATACACTTGCATAGAGTGTTGATGAAAGTCATTGTGGAACTGTGAGCTTTAGTAGTTGAGTAGTGTGTTTACACAACGAGTGTTCTTTTCACTTTTTCTTCATATGGGGATCACTGCAAAGTGCCTTTAGTTTAACCCTATTCATTCCAATGTTCCAAATGATGTTGTGAGTTTTGGAAACATAAATCCTCCTTCAAAGCATTTTTCTTTGCTTCAATCATCAAAAACCAAATATGATTTAGAACTACAAAACTTAAACTTAACCCATGTGTATAGCCTGCATTAAATATGGTTTTTGATGAAACCTATGTACCTTTTTCAAACTACCTTGGGCATATAAACTACATTTCATATCATGAAAAAAACCCTTTTGTATCAAATGAAACCTACAACACTTGTGTCGCGTGCTAATGTTGCGCAAGTTCTGTTTTCCCCTGTTTCCACGAAACTGCATACAAACCTTTTTCTGATGATTGAATTGTGATGTACCAAGTATTCTAAAAGTTGAAACACCTTGGAATGTACCTGATCATAGCTTCAAAAAAAATCCCCATGCAACATTTCGCAACACCCAAAACTGATACCTGTATATTAGGGTTTGCATGTTTTCTTTCATATATATAGCTAAGTATAGATCTTGTTGATAGGTTTATTAAGGGACTCTAATATATATGCAGGTCATCAAACAAAAATAACCCTTTTTCTTTCTTCCAAAATTTGGATACATCAAACCCTAACTAGATTCCAAAACTAGGGTTTCTATGTACTCTAATTTCTTTCATATGACACATGGCAGAGATGTTGCAAGGCTACAAATCGTGCCTTTAATGAATTCGGATATTGGAGAGGTGACATGACTCAATAAAATATAATTGACATGAAATTAGAACAAACAAGGACTAGGACAAGTGAATTTACCCCAGTACATTATATGTGCTAACATACGTGATCGTGGAAGAGTACAAAGACATCTTCTCCTGACCCACTGGGGTACCAATGCACTACCAATTCCATCATCCAATTGATCTAACCCTTGGTCCACCTCTTTCTAATGGACCATTCTATCATCACTTGATGATGGAAAATGATGAAATCAAGCTTCATATCCAAGAGATGCTTCAAAAGGGGAACATCAAACCTAGCTCCTCCACTTGCGAAAACCCGATTGTACTAGTGCAAAAGAAACACAGGACCTGGCGGATCTGCATTGATTACAGAGCATTAAAAAAATCACATACAGGAATTGGTACCCAATTCCCAAAATTGATGACCTTCTTGACCAAATCAAGGGGGTAAAGTTCTTCAACAAGATTAACCTAAAGTCTAGCTACCACCAGGTTCCCATTGAACCAACTGATGTATGG
>CBVK0101570617.1:0-17999 GCA_900067695.1 Picea abies | reverse complement strand
CTGACTTTGATATCTCCTTCATATACAACCTCCAATTTGTCCCAGATTTCTTTAGCTGACTTACAATGCATAACCTTCACACATATAGAATTTATCAACCCTCCTAGAATTTCATTAACTTATCTTGACTTGTCATTGCATATTTTATTTCCTACAACATTCGTGGGTGGATTAGTTGGTGTAGTGTAACCACCTACAACAGATTGCTAGATATCAAAACCAAGAGCCACCATGAATATTTTCATTCTTATTTTCCATAAAGCATAGCCACCTCCATTGAACAATGGTGTTTTTTTGTTATACATTCCCTCATGTTGATCCATCTTCATAATATACCTTAAAATTGTTAGAATATGTTGAAGGCACTTGCTCTGATACCAATTGTTGGAAATACTGAGAGGGGGGGTGAATCAATATTACCCTTTTTTCAACAATTAGAAATTACTTTGGTATTTTATTAATTATCACAATATATCAACAATGGACTTGTATTTAAAATCAATTATATATATATATATAATTAAAAAGAATTACAAGTTTTTATAAAGAATAGTGAAGGACACCAATCCCTTTTAGAGCACCAAATCTAGGAAGCACCAACACTTCCATCCTCACTTCATAAGAATCATCAATTCTTCTTCTTGGACTTTGCCTCTGCTTTGATCTTCTGATATGGACTGTCGAGACACTTCTTCTTCACCGTTATTCCTTTCTTATATAGTTTCCCAACTGGTGTGAGATATAAAGAATTGTGTCCCTTTGTTTGTACCATAACACCTCTTCATTTAGATTAACAATAATAATGTTTGTTTTTCTTCATTATTTAACAATAATAATGTTTGTTTTTCTTCATTATTATTCAAACATTATCGTTAAGGATTTTCAAATTAGTGAGATTTCTTTTCATAAATCGATCAAATATATGGATCGATTTATTTTAACTCAATTCCACGTCTCTACAAATATTGCAGAAATCAAATTTTACAGAGGCGCTTCCTTCAAACAATTTACATGTGACCATATTCTCAAAACCACTGGCTTATTAAATCAAGAAATAGTCTCAGCGCCTCACGAATTATGTGCTCGTAACTCGTGATCAATGGAAGGAACCTAGTCCTTCGGAGTTCCATCCTTTGCAATCATTTAACCTTTCGGAGTGAATTTCACCGAAGTGTGTATATTATATCGAACAATCATGTTTTATTTGCACGATGAATGGTTCTTGTTCATTTTAGAGCTTCGGCATTTCAGGGCTTTGACCTTTTCTATCTTCCAAATCCTCTAGAGAAAATATCGTTGAAGTATGTATTATTTTTTAACTCGTATATCGGACGGTTCTGTCTTATTTTTTGGTTTAGTGGACAGTCCGCATAACCTCAACAAGACATTTTGTTAATGTCCTTCTCATTGTGCACTTTTTAGGATCTTGATCGTGAATTTTCCTTCTTGATGGACGATCGGATCTTACTTTAGACATTTGGGTCTCCGGGAGTTGAGGATACTAGAACTTTGAGGTAGTTCAATCCCTCTGGAGTGTTTACCTACAGAATAAGTGATAAATCTGTGGTGATTTCCTATTGTTAGTTGTTCAGTACACCTTATTCTATCCTTCCACTATGCTTGATATAACGGTCAGGAATTCTCTCGAAGTACCTCAACGATTAACATTACTTCAAGATTCATTCTTACCTTATATTTACACTACACTTGATCTAACAGTCGTGATTCATCTTGCAGGATATTAGATCTACGACCAACACTAGTTCATGACTTTGTCCTTCAACTCTTAGGGTAGTTGTTGGTAGGATAAATTGGATATCGCCGAAGGAAATACTCCTCAAGTGACGTATCTTGCTGAAGTCATTGTTGATGTGGCACTCAATGAGTGGCTTCCACGTGTCATATAGATTCGTGACTTTCACAGACCTTATGTGACATATGTATTTTGACACTTTTCATCATCTGATTGGGCCACATGTCATCTATTGCTGACATGGTCCTGCTGAAGTAGGCCTATTGATGTGTTTCATATCCTCCTCCTAGATATAACAGTCGTAGGTTCATATGAAGTTTCTTATTGATATGACAGTTTTCATTGCTTTAGGAATATGACACTTTTGAGACTTTGATCTAATCCTCTCAAATTGGCCAAGTTTAAAATAGATTTATCACCGTAGATATTTCCTTTCTTAATCTTATGGCCTTTTTTTATTTTGGAACTCCGGCGTTTGAGAGTTCTTGTCTCTTCTGAGTTTTTTATCATCGAAGTAGGTGAAGGCTAGATTTTACTGCACTATGACAGTTTTTACTCCAAATCAATGGTTGAATAGATTTCATGATCTGACGGTTGACATGAGTTCGTCACTCCGGGGCTTCGTCCTTTGGGTATATTTACCTGTTCTAGTCTCCTTTTCACCAAAGTGGTCAAATCCATAGTTGACCATATTCTTTCCTTTAGTGTTATCTGATGGTCACAGCTTAATATGTTGATATGTTATCTTGGATCGACGACTGTGATGCCACTCTGATTTAATGGGAAATATTTAAATCAAATATCAAATCTACGGCTTGTAGAATGACTCCTCGATCACTTGTATTTTTACCCGTTCTTAATCAACTATCACGATCTTTACTAATTCCTTATCGAACGAATGCAAATGACTTCTAACTATATCTCATTCTCTACCATATTTTTTGAACTTTAACCCTTGCATACTCTTTGAAATTTTCATTGTCTTCGTATTGTTTCACATTCTCATTCTCTGCATATTTTTTGACATTTTCATTCTCTTCAAATTGTTTGACATAATTTTTTCATATACTATTTGACATAAACTTTGCATACTTCCATATTGTTGACATGAATGACAATAACAAGCTATTGAGTCCAACAACAAATTGTTTCCTCCTTTGATATGAAATATCTTGGTACTCTGGATTATTTTTTGGATTTTCAAGAATTACCACTATGTCATGATTGTTTTATTTCTCAACCAAAATATGTAATGGATCTTTTAAAACTTTTTAGGATGCTATATTTCAATCTCTGTGCTACTCGTTTTCAATCCAAAAGAAAGCTAAACAAAACATGTCAAATTCCAAAATTCGATGCTACACTTTGGTGATAACTGGTTGACAATCTTATTTATCTTACTAATAGTCAACCTTAAATTTTCTACATTGTCAGCATTGTTTCTAAGTTTATGTAGGACCCCAAAGAAATCCACTAGAAACAAGTAAAATGAATTTTCCTATATCTCTAGGATACTACTCATTTTGGTATCAATTATTGTCAAAGTTCATTTTTGTTGGTAGGCTTCATCGACTCCGATTGGGTTGTCGATAATGATGATTGGAAGTCCACTTATAGTTATATGTTTCACTTTAGCACTGGACTATTGGTTTGATCATGAAAGAAGCAAAAGGTAGTCTCTTTTTTTACTAAAGAAGCATACTAGTATTTCCTCATTCATGCAGGTATAGAGTCAGTCTAGATTCATAAATGTCTGGGTAAACTTGGTTTTCTTGTTCATAACTTCAAAACAATATATTGTGACAATCAGAGTGTCATTCAAGTTATTGACAATATTTTTTCCCATAGTAAGATGAATATTGTTGAGATCCATGCTCACTATTTGTGAAACTTGGTTCATGATAACATTGTCTCTCTTGTTTATTATAGAATAGATGATCATGTATCATATATCTTCATTAGGCCTTTTTCAGAAGCTATAATTATCAATATCCATAAAATTCTTAATCTTCATGATGCAGAGCCCCCTTCTCTCCTAACGGCTACATGACCTCCTAGTCTAGGATTGATCAATAAACTGAGTCTAATTGACTCTCTAGGTCCCTGCTAGACCCCAAACCCACTTACACAGGTCCTTTCCCTGAATGCGTAGGTTGTATGAGACCCTCAGATTCTCTCCTAAGCGTTGTTTAAACTTCAATGCCAAATAGGTGCTAGCTTCTTTCTGCTAATCCCTTATTCTATTGTTACCAATAGCGGTGACCACCCGCTAGAGTGAAAGGCGGGTCGCAATTTCGCATTTCACGAGTCTGGGAGCGTTGCTACCTCCATTCACTCAATGGCCGAAATTGATATGACCTAAGATCTACGGTCCAAATATTCCCTTGATCGAAGGCTATAATCAAATCAAAATATTGTGTTTCGTGACTTCGAAGTTTCCTTGCCTCCATTCTCCCGATAGAAAAAATAGCGATGACTCTGGATCGATGGTCCAGATATCTCCTCAAATATGATGGTCATGATGATTTAGGGACTTCATGTTTCATGAATTCAAAAGACTTATCACCTCTAGTCCTATGATCCCTGAAATGTCGATACTTCACCCTAGACAATCAACTGTCCAGATCTCTCCTGGCTCCAACGACTCAATTCAAGTCGCAGATTAGGGATTCATGAGTTTTTAGTGCTCTTCCATTTTAATTATCCACAATGTGATTCATCAAAATGTTGATTGTTCACCATGCATCCCCCTTTATGGTCGGTTCCAATTTTCTAGCATTCAAATTGAACGGTTGAAATATTTTCCCCCTAACGCTTACACTATCTTCAGAACAAGAAGATTGTCTTGGTGTTCAAAGGTTCCAAACCTTTTCTCCTTCAATGAGTCTGATTCTTGGATCTCTTTAACACTATGACAAGTGTTACTCCTCTTCATCTTGGTCTCATGAAGAATTTGAATTCTTGTGCACTCCTTACATTTCAAGGATTTCGATAACTCAGATCCTTGGGATTTCTCGAAGAGAAATTCCTCTCACCCTCCTGTCATTATCCTTTACTGGTTCTTTGAATTCTTTCAAAGCCTCTTTGACACTTAGTTGAGTATTATATCTATGCACTCCTTCCACCAAATCTTTACGCAAGGATTTGGATTCTTGCAGATGACTGTGCACTCCTTGCAAAGGGAAAGTTTCATGTTATCTCTTCTGAGCTTTGGATCTGAAACAGGTTCCATCAATGCACTCCTTGTGTTCTATGTGCACACCTTTCACTAATTAAATAGAAGAGAAACAAATGAAACTTATCCTAACATTCACAGTCCCATATAATCACAATGAGATTCAATCATGAAAACACAATACAAAGAATTGCAAACAATGGTCACACTATGCATTGGATCAATTTTCCTTTGTTCTATTCTAAAATGAAAAAATGGTTACAACTGTAAATGAACAACAACTGAAAACCTCAATTTTCTACCATCTTGTAGCTAACATCTGCTCTATAACCACTACCAACTAGCGACTGACTAACTAGCCTCATTCAGGCGTAAAAAAATTATATTTATCTCAGAGGGTTCTTAAGGTTTCCCCCTGGCTACTTGTCTACTCTAAAACTTATCCTAATGACTATCTAGACCAGTCACATTCCAGAGTCATAGTGGAATATCCCATTTCGCTCGTAATCATCCAACCGTGCCTCTCGATTTTCCCATCCTGGTTTCAAGCGTGCCTCCAAAATTAATTTTAGCATTGAGTTAAGGTGGATTCAAAATGTCTGTTGTAACTGTCAGTGTTGAGCTCTCGTACAGGTTCCTAGACATTGATAGGTCTTTCTCTATGCGAGTAATAATGATGCTCCTGCATCATACTCCCCTTGAAAAACATTCATCGACTCTTGTCCATGAGCTCCTGCACTGACTTTCCATGCTTCTGGATGGCAAATTCATTTTCCTAGCTGGCATATTCTATTGTGTGTCCCTTCCACTTGAACAGATATTCAAAAAATATCTTTCTTCTGGTCTTTTTTTTTATCGTCTGATCAATGATCTTCTCCATCTGTGACTTCTCTACTACAGGCATTTGTTTCTCCCACTGGATATTTTCTTGATCTTCTGATCCCTATGTGTCATCCTGCCTGTAAGGATATAGGTCTGAGACATTGAATATGGGCGATATTCCCACACCATCTGATAGGTCAATCTCGTAGGATTTTTCATCAAACTTCCTTAAGATCTTACATGGTCCTATCTTCTTCATCTTTAACTTGTTCTATGTCCCCCTAGGGAACCTTTCTTTCCTGAGATGTGCCAGAACCTAATCGCCTACTTCAAATTGAAGTTATTTGCGTTGTTGATCCACTCTGTGTCTATACTCCTGGTTAGAACTCTGAAACTATCCTCTGATCTGGCTATGGAGTTTTTTCATTTCTGTAGAAAAATCCTTTTCTCGAGTGCTCTTGATCTTACTCTGTTCCAAGTATCTCAACTCAGATACTCCCCTAGGTTGCATTCCCTACAATATTTGGAATGGGCTCTTTCCAGTGTGCCTGTATGGTGATTCATTGTAGCCGAATTCTTTTTGCGACAGAATATGATCCTATTGATTATGGTGTTCAAGGACCAGACTCCTCAACAAGTTTCCCAAACTTCTATTTACCACCTCGGTTTGTCCATCTGTCCGAGGATGATAAGATGAGTTGAAGGAAAAATTTGTCCCCAAATTCTTCCATAGTGTCCTCCAAAATTGACCAACAAACTTTGTGTCTCTGTCCGAGACAATGCTTCTGGGTAGGCTGTGAAGTCTTACAACTTCCTTGAAAAACAGATTTGCAACATGTGTTGCATCACTGGTCTTTTGGCATGGGATAAAATGTGACATATTTGAAAATCCATCCACCACCACAAATATGGAATCAAAATCTTTTTGTGTTCTTGGCAGTCCCAACACAAAATCCATGCTTATTTCATCCCAAGGCTTCTTTGGTATTGGCAATGGTTGATACAATCCAGTTTTCTGTCTCTTCCCTTTTTCATGTTGGAAGATTCTACATATGTTCACAAAATTTATCACTTTTGTTCGCATACATGGCCAATAGTATGAACTACTCAACTGTGCAAACATTTTATCATGGCCGAAATGTGCAGCCAATCCTCCTCTATGGTTTTCTTTCAAAAGGTTATCCCTCATTGATCATTTTGGTATGCACAATTGATTTCCCTTGAGAAACAATCCCTCTTGAATCGTGTACTATGTCCACTGGCTTTTGTCTCTCAACACATGGTTCACACATGCTTCGTATGCTTCCTTGAAATCTGTATCATCACAATACATGTCCTTAAGATGTTCAAACCCCAAGGTCCTCACCTGAAATTCCTGCAGAATCAAACATCTCATTGTTAATGCATCAACAACCTTGTTAGCATTCCCAGTGATGTGTTTTATGAAAAAAGTAAAATTCTGCATAAACTCAACCCATTTTGCATGCCTCTGATTCAATTTTTCCTACCTAGTTATGAATTGTAAATCTTAGTTATCACTATACAAGACAAATTCCTATGGGACAAGATAATGTCTCCATTTATTCAAGGCTTGAATTATGGCATAAAACTCCTTGTCATATGTGGAGTATTTTCTCTTGGTCTCATTCAGCTTCTCACTAAAATAGCCAACCGGTCTATTATCCTGACTCAAAACTGCTCCTATTGCAACTCCACTTACATCGCATCTTAGCTGAAATGTCTTTTCAAAATTTGGCAAGACCATAATTGGTTGTTCTGTTATTTTCTCCTTCAATATATTGATGCTCCTCTTTCCTTCCTCTGTCCATTTAAAATACTTGTGCTTGTTCTTCACTGTATCCATCATTGGTGCACAAATTCCATTGAAGTCTCTGATGAACTTCCTATAGAATCTCACTAATCCATGGAAGCTCCTTACCTCAAACATACTCCTTGGTGATGACCATTCTTTGATTGCTTTCACCTTCTCTGGATCCATCTTTAGTTCATTTGAAGAGATCACAAAACCCAAATAAATGAGTTTTGTCTTCATAAAAGAGGACTTCTTTGTAGAAATTTCAATACAAATTAAGTATTTCCTGCGATTCTCCTGATCTAACAATTATATGCCATTGTTAAATACAGAATCACTTCTGCTATTATTCTTGCGGAAAATTAAACCATGATCACAACCACAATCACAAAGTGAAATATCAAGAACACATAACACAGAAGTTTTTACCAGGAAAGCGTAAAGATAAAAACCCCACTATCATATATTATGTATATCATGAATCATGAAACAATCTCATAAAAAACTCTAATCCAATATCTCTCATTACAATACAATCGTCTCACACTGTCATACACAAATCAACAAATACATGTGTCAATTCCTGTGTTGAGACAGCTTGCCTCCTCTGCACAAATCCTTGCAATTAGAATTCTCACAACTGGAATACAAATTGCGTAGTTTGCACATGCTCATAAGCATATCCACTGCATGTGTGATCAAATCACAATTGATAGCCAAACTGTCCCTTTCACTTGTTATCTCAACTAGGTCTCCACTAGATCTGACATGCATGTAGTTAACCGTGGTGAATCTTCAGTTGCATGTGAGTTCACTGATTTACTGAACTCTCACTAGTGCATGTTTAGTTACAACTAGTACAACTAATCTTAACTCACTTAACTACACTTATAATTATGTTACAAATCCAACTCACTTAGTTATGAATTAAATAATAGATTAATATTTATTGTCTAATTTATTTAAGGGAAAAGTAAATTAGACACATGTTTCTTGTTGACTTTTCAACACTCCCTCTCAACAAGAAAGGGATTATCCTTCACCCCAATCCTGTCTCTATGATATTCGAATTTTCTCCTGGTGAGCACTTTCATCAGAATGTCTGCATCCTGATCTTCCGTAGGAATGTATTGAAGCAACATAATCTTCTGCTGCACACAATCTCTGAGATGATGATACCGGATATCTATATGCTTAGATCTTTCATGAAACACAGGATTAATCGAGAGTTTAATGCAACTCTGATTATCACAATAAATCACTGCCAGATCTAAATGAGAACCAAACAAACCAACCAAGATCTTTCTCATCTAGATAGTCTCACATGCAGCTTGACTTGCTGCCATGTATTCTACTTCTACTGAACTGAGTGCCACAAATCTTTGTTTCTTGCTGTACCAAGAAACATCTATAGATATGATACTAAAGATCCCCCCTGATGTGCTCTTTTTGTCTGTTGGGCTGCCTGCCCAATCTGCATCCGTGAAGCCATGCAAATTCACCTCATCCGTCTGTTTGTACCATAATCCATACTCATATGTGCCCTTCAGATATCTTAGGACATGCTTACATGCATTCCAAAAGAGTTTGGTAGGCTTAACCATCTTTTGACTTAGCTGGTTAACTGCGTAGAAAATGACTGGTCTGGTGTCCACTAAATACATTAGCGAACCTACTAACTATCGATAGACAGTAGCATCCACTACTTCTCCAAAAGTAGCATCCTCTTTCCTCCAGTTTCCTAGAAGATGAGTATCCATGGGTTTGCAGCCCCCCATGTGAAACTTACCTAGTATCTTTCTTGCATACTTTTTTTGAGACACAAAAATTTCACCATCTCGTTTCCATATTTCCAAACTAAGGAAATAATGAAGAAGGCCCAAATCCTTCATCTCAAACTCCTTTGCAATGTCCTCCTTGCATGAGTGTACCAGTTTCTCATCACCAGTCAATATTAAATCATCCACATAAAGAACAATGATTAAAATCTTACCCTCCACCACAATTTGGTATAGGTTTGCATCCACTTCACTTTTGGTGAAGCCCAATCCAGTGAAATAGTTGTCTATCTGAGTGTACCAAGAACAGGGTGCTTGCTTCAGCCCATACAATGCTCTCTTGAGTCTGCACACATGCGAGTCTCTGTCAAAGGTCTCAAAACCTTATGCATGTTCAACATACACTTCTTCCTCAATGATCCCATTGAGGAACATAGCTTTTACATCCATCTGATGAAAGCGCTAGCCCATCTGTGCTGAGAGTGCAAGGATGGATCTTATGGAAGAGTACCTTGTGACAAGTGAAAATATCTCATCATAATATATCCCCTCAATCTATGAGAATCCTTGGGCCACAAACCTAGCCTTGTATTTCTCAACACTCCCATCAACAACTTGTTTTACCTTGTAGATCCATCTTGAACCTACCACTGATTTGTCGACCGGTCTTGGGATAATTTCCCATGCACTATTTTTGACAATGGAGTCATACTCCTCTACCATAGCATCAACCCAAGTGGGGTCCTACACTGCTTCCTAAAAGGAATATGGTTCAGTCACAATACATTTTCTCATGAGAGCCATGTATCCAGCAAATCAATCAGGAGACTGTATCTATCTGCGCTGTGAAGTAGGGGCTCCTACATTTTGTGCAGCATCTAGTCTCAATTTGTCAGCTTCCATGGTGCGCTTTCTACCATTTTTGATGGATGGATATGCTTGAGTGGTTTCCTCCACTCTATGAACCTCTTCATGTGGTTGATCCACATCTTGAGACTCATCTTTGGGAACCATCAGTTCCTCTTCTGCATGCAAGTCTAGCTCCCTCTCAAGCGACAATCGCATTGCTTTCCCCTCATCAAATTTTATATCCCATCACATAACAATCATCTTACTGTTCGACAAATACACATGATAATTATGGGGTGTTTTTGTGTACCCCACAAATATCCCAACTTCAACAGTCAGTTCCATCTTCTTCTTGGCATCCTTGGTCACATGCACATAAACAGATGAGCCAAATTTTTTAAAATGAGAAACATCAGGTTTCTTACCAGTAAAATCTTCTTCAAGTGTACTCATGCCAAGTACTCTATGAGGAAAACATTTCTACACATAAACCGCAGTATTGCATGCTTCTGCCCACAAATGCATTGGTAGGCCTTGATCATGCAACATCGCTCATGTTGCACCCACGATCGTTCTGTTCTTTCTCTCCGTGACCCCATTTTTATTGTGGGTTATGAGGCGCTATAAGTTCTCTTCGAATTCCTTCTCTACTGCAGAAGTCTTTGAATTCGTTAGAGATGTATTCTCCACCATTATCACTCCTTAGAGCCTTCACTTGCTTCCCCGACTCTTTCTCCACCAATGCTTTAAACTGACAGAACTTTGAGAATGTTTGATCCTTCTTCTGCATGAAGAATATCCAGCATTTACGAGAAAAGTCATCAACAAAAATAACATAATTCCTATGTTTTGTTGTTGAAGAAACCGAGAATGGTCCACACACAACTATGTGAATTATCTCCAGGATCACCGAAGCACGGTTCTCCTTTTCATGAAAGGTGGACTTTACATACTTCCCCAGGGTGCACCCCTTTCACTGATCTAACTGAGCAGTGTTCCCCTTGGAATTCCAGTAGATATTTGCTTCATGATCTTCAAGTCTCCATGATGAAGATGGCCCAATCACCTATGCGATAATTCACCTTCATCCCAGCTCACCACTTTTTCTGCCTTGCCTATCATGACACTGCAGCCATCTACCTCCAACATGTAGAGATTCTTAACTCAAATCCCTATCTTCTTGACTTGACTCATTGCTTTATGTCACAGGTAGGATTTTCCACTGCTAAAAACAACATCATAGCCTCTGTCCTCCAACATTCCGATTGAGACCAGGTTTTTCTTCAGACCTGGAACATGCATAAAATTTTTCAATTGAAATGGTTTACCTGACTCCCTCTGAAAGGTAATGGTACCAATACCAGTTGCACTGTATCGTCCATCGTCACCCATATCTATATGCATTCTGAGATCTTTCTCCTCCAAGTCAATGAAAGACTCTTTATCTCCTGTCATGTGGAAGGAAGCGCCACTATCAAAATACCACATTGATCCCGATGCACTTGAAGCCATGCATGCGATCAAAGAGAATTCAAGTTCAAATTGTGAGACAAGAGCCTCACCAGTTGAAGCTCTAGCAACCATCTTGTTCTTCCTCTTCTATGGACAGTTAGTAGCAAGATGCCCATGTTCGTGATAGTGAAAACACTTCACTTTGGACAAATCCAACTTCTTGACTTTAGACTCGGATTTTGGATGGAATTTCTTCCCTTTCCCTTTCCTTGCCTTGGCATCAAAGCACAATCCTCTTCATCATCACGCTTTGATGAAGACCCATCTCTGGTGTTCTGCATGAACTCCTCTTACAGTAAATCCAACCATAGTCATTCCCAATCTGGCAATTTTTCCCTTCCATTGTCAGAGTCTGGATAACTATGCCAACTCTTGGGAAGTCCTAGGAGCGCCAAGCTCAGCAAATCATCAGCAGCGACTGTTATTCCCACACTTCCAAGATCATCCCGACATTGGAAAAACTTCGTGAGATATTTTGGAATGGTTTCTCCCATCTCCATCTTGATCTTCTTGAGTTTATCTTTGAGTGCCAATTTCCTATGGTCACTACTATTTTGGAATAGATTCGTCAAAACCTTCCACATTGCATGTGGTGTGGTTTTCCCATGGAGACTTGAGACAATGTGGTCTCGTACGCACTCCAACAGAATCCTCCTTGCCTTCACCAGTTTCTTTTTCCTTGCATCAAGATTTGTAGTGTCTGTCGCATCCGGCTTAGGAACATCTTTGTCAATGTAATCCTTCAAACCATCGTCTTTGAGTACTTCTTCCATCCTGTCCTTCCAAGCAATGTAGTTCGAGCTGCCCTCGAGTGCATACTCCAACATCAAGCCATTGGATGACATTTATATCTTGAATCAACTGTCGGACCAAGAAAATCCTACAAATTCGAATGTTATCCAACCACCAAAACTCAACTGCTACAATTTCTCTTGTCCTGGGAAGTTCGCACCCCACCTGAGAGCAGCCTGAGGGAAGTTCTCACCCTGCCTATGTATAGCCTGAGAACTTGACTGGGAGGTTTGCACTGTAATACACTATAGGGTGAGGGAAGTTCGCACCTCTCCTTTGATCAGCATGCGAGAATGCTCAGGAAAGTTCGCACCTCTCCTTTCACTAGGGTGTGAGAATTTCTTCTTTGAGAATTGTGCGTAGTCTACAGTACTAAAGTTCGCACCCTTCTAGAGATGGGACTTGCAAAAATAAAATTATGTTCACACCTCACTTCCTTAGCTCTGTGTCCTCCATGGATCTGATACCATGTAGAAATTTCAATACAAATTAAGTATTTCATGTGATTCTCCTAATCTAACAATTATACGCCAATGTTAAATACATAATCGCTTCTACTATTATTCTTGTGGAAAATTAAACCACGATCACAACCACAATCACAAAGTGAAATATCAAGAACACATAACACATAAGTTTTTACCAAGAAAGCGTAAAGCTAAAAACCCCACTATCATATATTATATATATCATGAATCATGAAACAATCTCATACAAAACTCAATCCAAGAGCGCTCAGTACAATACAATCATCTCACACTGTCATACACAAATCAACAAATACATGTGCCAATTCCTGTGTCCAGACAGCTTGCCTCCTCTGCACAAATCCTTGCAATTAGAATTCTCACAACTGGAATACAAATTGCCTAGTTTTCACATGCTCATAAGCATATACACTGCATGTGTGATCAAATGACAACTGATAGCCAAACTGTCCCTTTCACCTGTTATCTCAACTGGGTCTCCACTGGATCTGACATGCATTTAGTTAATCGTGGTGAATATTCAGTTGCATGTGAGTTCACTGATTTACTGAACTCTCACTAGTGCATGTTTAGTTACAACTAGTACAACTGATCTTAACTCACTTAACTACACTTATAAATTCTGTTACAAATCCAACTCACTCAGTTATGAATGAAATAATAGATTAATATTTATTGTCTAATTTATTTAAGGGAAAAGTAAATTAGACACATGTTTCTTGTTGACTTTTCAACATTCTTTAGATTTATCAACAACTTCTCCTGTTGTAGCCTCCTCATCACTAATGACAGGTGCCTCAAATGCTCTTCTTTAGTCTTGCTAAAGATCAATATATGATCCATATACACAACCACAAAATTTCCAATGAAATCTTTCAGTATTTCATTCATCAGCCTCATCAAAGTACTTGGGGCATTTGTGAAGAAAAATGGAATAACAAGCCACTCATATAGACCTTCATTTGTCTTAAATGTTGTTTTCCACTCATCACCTTCTCTCATCCTGATCTGGTGATATCCACTTTTCAAATCTATTTTAGAAAATAAATTTGTTGTACTTAGACAGTCCATTAAATCATCCATTCTCGGAAAAGGAAATCTATACCTGATGGTGATCTTGTTAATGTCTCTTGAGTCTGTACAGATTCTCCATCCCCCATATTTCTTTGGACTCAATATAGTTGGTACTGCACATGGACTCAAGATCTCTCTGACCAAACCCTTATCTAACAATTCCTAGACATGGTTCTTCACTTCCTCTTTCTCTCGAGGTGTCAATCTATATGCTGCTTTGTTTGACAGACTTGCTCCTGGTATCAAGTCAATATGGTGACTGATATTTCTAATGGGTGGCAATGAGTTAGGAAGCTCATCCACCACTATGTCAGCAAAATTATCCAACAATTCCTGAACTTCTTCAAGCAAATCCTACATCAAAGTACATGTAAGGATAAATCTGGGTTTCCTCACCACAATTTTTTTTATATCCTGATCCTCTTTGACTTATTTCAGGAGTTCCTTCCCACTCATAAGAAGTATTCTTTTATTTTCCTCCTCTTTCACTCTCTTCTCCTCTATTGGTAGAAACATGTGTGTCCTACCATTCTTCTCTAGTGTGTATGTATTTTTCCTCCCATCGTGAATGACATTTTTTTCAAACTGCCATGGTCTTCCCAACAGAATATGACATACATCCATGGGAATTACATCACACACAATTTCATCTTTATATCCTCCTATCTTAAATTCAACCAAGCATTGTTTAGTAACCATTACCTGGTGTCCTTTCTGCAATCATGAGACTTTGTATGGATTCAGATGTGTAGCTGTCTCGAGCTCCAATTTCTCCACCATCTCTGTGGATACTAAGTTGTCAGTGCTCCCACTGTCAATTATCACCTTGCATATGTTGTCTTTAGTCTTTCAATATTTTCTGAAGAGATTGTTCCTCTACACTGGCTTTTCAACTTCTACCTCTGGCTTCAAGAGAACCTTCCT
The DNA here is from genome assembly GCA_900067695.1 of Picea abies. Lineage (NCBI taxonomy): Eukaryota > Viridiplantae > Streptophyta > Pinopsida > Pinales > Pinaceae > Picea > Picea abies. The sequence goes on along the minus strand of CBVK0101570617.1, from coordinate 3,019 downwards.
TAAAATTAGGGATCTTCCATCCTTTGGTCCTTCTGCTTCAACATCTCTTATCTGTGCTTTTGAAATGTGAGCTTCACCTCCTCCTTCTTTCATTTTCTTGAGGCATTCCCAAGACATGTGTCCTATCTTTCCACAGGCATAATATCTTATGTCTCCTCCTCCCCCTCTTCCTCTTCCTCTAGAATAATTTCTTCCACCACCTTGTCTTTCTCGGGAACTTCCTCCTCTTTCTGAGTGACTATGTGGTTTCTCTATCTCGTCCTTAGGCTTATGTGCTCTGTCATGGGTAAATCCATTTCTTTTTCTTGGGACGGAGGTTTTACCTCTCCCTTGTTGGCTTTGTTTTCTAGCCAATGTCTCCTCTGCCTTCAGTGCAAACTAATAAGAATCCTCCACTGTTCTTACTGACATCATGCTGAGTTCATCCTAGATTTCATATCTTAGGCCATTTATATATATGGAAAATTTTTCTTCATCTCTCTCTCTTTGTCCAATTCTGATGTTCAACCTATATAACTCCTCTGTGTACTCCTCAATTGTCATATCTTTCTGTCTTAGGTTCTGCATCTTCTTGAACATATTGATTTGATAGTCCTTAGGAATGAACTTAGCCTTCAACTTGGCTACCATTTTGTCCCAACTCTTTATCTTCTATGTTCCTTTTCTTCTCCTTTCATCCTGCTGTTCATCCCACTATAGCGTTGCATGTTATTTTAGTCTAGTGATGGCATGTCTCACCCTTCTTTCATCATTGACGTCTTCATAGTCGAAATATTTGTCCATGGATCTTATCCAATCCAATAGCTCTTCGACAACTAAATTTCCTTCATACATTGGGACCTCTATCTTGGCTCTAGCTCCCAATCTAGAAACTTCTCTTAGAAACCGTTCTTCAACAACATCCTCTCCTACAACTTCTACGATGACATTCTCGCCCACTGCTTCTTCTCTCTCTGCATCACTGATGTCTCCAGCATCAAGTGCTAATCTCTACACTGCCTCCATCGCTTCTAATCTTGCATGAAGTTCTCTCATCTCCCTTTCTATAGCTCGATTGGCCAGAGGTTGTTCCACTCGTCTCCTTGGTGGAATTGTGATGACTGTCTATCACAAACAGAGTACAACTTCGAGTTATTTTTCTCCCTTCTTTTGTTTTTTGTCTGCAATCAAAACTAGCTCCGATACCACTTGTTGAAGACCCCCCTTCTCTCCTAAGGGTTGCGCGATGTCCCGGTCTAGGATTGAACAAGAAATTGAGTCTGATTAAATATTTGGGTCCCTTCTAGACCCCAAACCCACTTACACAGGTCCTTTCCCCAAATGCGCAAGTTGTATGAGACCCGCAGCTTCTCTCCTGAGCATTGTTTCAACTTTAATGCCAGACGGGTGCTAGATTATTTCTACTAAACCTTTCCTCTCTTGTGACCACTAACGGTGACCACGCACTTGAGTGAAAGGTGCGTCATAATTTCATGTTTCGTGACCATGGGAGCACTGCTACCTCCATTCACCCGATGTCCGAAATCACAATGACCTGAGATCTATGGTCCATATCTTCCCTTTATCGACGACTGCGATCAAATTTATGTTTCGCGTTTCACGACTTCGAAGTTTCCTTGCCTCCATTCTCCCAATATCCAAAATAACGATGAATCTGGATCGATGGTCCAGATATCTCCTCAAATATCAAGGTCACGATGATTTCGAGACATCGCATTTCGCGAAGTCGAAAGAATTATCACCTCCGGTCCTCTGATCCCCAAAATGTTGATACTTCACCCTAGACAATCAACAGTCCAGATCTCTCCTGGATCCAAAGGCTGAGTTCAAGTCATGGATTCGGGCTTCGTGATTTTTTAGTGCTCATCCCTTTGAATTCTCCACAATGTGAGTCAATTAAATGTTGATCGTTTTCCATGCGTTCCCCTTGATGGACGGTTATGATTTTATAGTATTTATATTGAACGGTTGAGATCTTTTCCCCTTGATGCTTACATTATCTTCATAACTAGAATATTTTCTGGGTGTTCAAAGGTTTTGAACCTTTTCTCCTTCGACGAGTTCGATTCTTGGATCTATTTAACACTATGAAAAATTTTACTCCTCCTGAGCTTGGTCTCATGAAGACTTCTATTTCTCACGCACTCCTTCTGTTTCATGGATTTCGATAACTCAAATCCTCAAGATTTCTCAAAGAGAAATTACTCTTGCCCTCCTGGCATTCTCCTTTACTGGTTCTTTGACTTCTTGCAAAGCCTCTTCAACACTTAGTCGAGTCTCTGATCTGTTCACTCCTTGCACCAGATATTTACGTAAGGCTTTGGATTCTTGCGGATGACTATGCACTCATTGCACCAGTCGCTTTGCATTCCTTGCAAAGGGAAAGTTTTGTGTTATCTCTTCTGAGCTTCGGATATGAAATAGGTTCCATCAACACACTCCTTGCATTCTGTGTGCACACCTTGCACTACTTCAATAGAAGAGAAACAATTGAAACTTATCCCAACATTCACAGTCCCATATACTCACAATTAGATTCATTCATTCACTCATGAAAACACAATACAAAGAATTGCAAACAATGGTCACACTATGCATTGGATCAATTTTCCTTTGTTCTATTCCAAAATGAAAAAATGGTTACAATTGTAAATGAACAACAACTGAAAACCTCAATTTTCTACCATCTTCCAGCTAACATCTGCTCTACAGCCACTACCAACTAGCGACTGACTAACTAGCCTCATTCGGGCGTACAAAACTTCTATTTATCTCTGCAAGATACCAGACATATAAAATATGCAGAATAGAAATAAAATGCTAGAAATGGCAGAATAACAGTAAAATATCCAGCATAATCTTCACAATATACAGAAATGATATAACAATAGCAATAGAAATAACACTTTGATTCAGAAAGCAATGTTAATAGGCCTCTTTGAGGGGGCAACCTCCAATCGAGCAAAGCTCTATTACAATAATCTCCAAGCTAGGGTTCCCATACCCTCGACCCTTATTT
>CBVK0101570606.1:1237-13224 GCA_900067695.1 Picea abies | reverse complement strand
TTTAGGGCCTCAAAACGGCTCTGGAAGTTCAGGACCCGAAAAACTGCTAAAAGTAGTAAATTACCAAAATTGCCAGAAAGATGTTTTGAGCAATATGGAAAAGGTGGGTGGCCACCGATATCCACCTGGATCACATTTACAAACAATATGTGTGATATTGCACGCAACTCCAATGGGAACCCCCTTTATACTACCATTTCCTTCTGCTTCTTTAAGTAGCCTATTTAAGCCTCCAACTCCTAAAACAAAGAGAAGGGGTAATAGGGGACATCCTTGTTTGAGGCCCCTCCCTGATCTAAGAAAGGGGTTGCTGCTCCATTTAATAAAACAACAATTGATACTGAGGAAATGCAACTCGTTATCTAGAGAACGAACTAGTGACAAATGTCTAAATGTATGAGAATAACTCTAATGTAAAGCCAAGTTACCTTGTCATAGGCTTTGGATACGTTCACTTTCATCACCATTAATCATTGATTTTTGACCTTTATTGAATGCATGCATTTTTTTGCTATCCAATTGCCTCATGAATTTTTCTTCCCTCTAAGAATCCTAATTGTATCTTGAGATTTGATTTGAGAGAACACTTTTCAATCTTTTGGCAATGACTTTTGAGATGATTTTGTATATGCAATTGCATAAAGAGATTGGTCTAAATTTCACAAAGGTTATGGGATTATCTTCTTTAATAATTAGTTCTAGGAAGGTCGTATTGAAGGCTCCCAACATTTTTTCTTGAGTTCTTATAGTCTCCACCACTCTTCATAAATCTTCCTTTATAAATTCATAAAAACCCAAGAAAAATTTCATTGGTAGTCCATATTAGCTGGAGGACTTTTTTTCTTCTAAAATATCAACAAAATATGATATATTTCTTCATTCCCAACTTCCTTTATTAGGGCCCAATTATCTTCCTCATTCAGGAAGCTAGGGAATGAGTTTGACAGCTTGATCACTTCTTCTATTGTAACATGAGTGTCTATTGCATGGGCCACTTTTAACACCACATGATTATGATCGGAGTCCCCCTTTGTGGTGATCCATTCTTTATTCCTTATGATTTCATATAAGAAGGATTCAAATATTACTGATTTGAATCTTAGGGGGGATTACAATCTAAGTTCAGATGTATAAGTCATAAATCCATATTTTTATGTAAAAGAGAACTTGATAGATATGTAATTTATGGAGTCAAGCCTAATCAAAGTTGACTTCATCAATAAGACACTTTATAAGAAGGAAATAGGAAGAGAGTAAAGTTTGGGAAGGAGAGGTCCAAAAATTGGTCTGATTGCATGTAATGGTTCTTCTTAATGGAATATTTCATCTCCAATTCTCTCTTTCTCATATTTTTGTGGTGTGTTCAGTTTATGTATTTTCATCAATGTTCTTGTGATTAATTTTATGGCAGATTTGTATGTTTTCTCTCATATTCTCTTGGCATTCAAGCCTTATGGATCTTAGCCCTCAAGATTTGTATCATTGGTATAAGAGCGAGAACCACTCCATGGGAACCAGGGTTTGAAGCATATTTTGGGTACAGTGTTTTGTAACAATTTCCAACGTCCTTTTGACACTCTCACAGTCCATTTGTTGGGCCATATTGTAAGTATCACAATTGGTCCATAGTTATTATAGGTTTTTTGTTCCCTCAAACCTTCATCCACCATTGCAGGTGTGTCGTTACATGGATTCACTACATCCATTGGTCTACGAATTTTACATAAATTTTGTAGGGTTTCCACACTGCCCACAGAGGTTCCATGACCTCTATAACAACCTATGCTTCTCTACAATACAACCCATGTTTCTATACAAACCCTTGGCATCCTTTGTGGCCCTCAACACTCGATGCTCTCATAGTCAACATTATTGTAGATTTATGCAACTGTTTTACAACTTAAAAAATACACATGTGGAATCTAGAAGCTTGGGAGACCTCATTTCAGTCCTTTCTTAGCTTACCCACAATTCTATGGCTTCCATAGAAGCACAATAATCGACATAATGTAGGGAAGTAATTTTTTGCAAACTTTATACATGTGTGATGACCTCTATAGAGTGTTTCAGAGGGCATATTATAACTCATTTTAAATGATTCTATTTTGGATCAAATGAGTTTTTTACGAAATTTCATTTCGTTTCTTGGTGTATGAGATATCATTGATTTAAGTACCGAAGGTATGTAAAACAATACAACCACATGTACCTTGAGTTTCAGGAGGAGTTTTCTCACTCCACAGGCTACGACATAGAAAATATCTTATATCAATGGAAAAAGATCTTCGATACCTCAAATTGGTTTTCAACATAATTTGATTTCATCATCTGTAACAAAAGCAACGAACAAAATTGCAGCTAGAGGTCAATTGCCAAAAAAACAAGGTTTTTTCATTTCAATTTTTTTTTGAATTTATTAAATCCTATTGTAATTTTTTTTACCCATTTAAAATACCCCATAAATTGTAATCGATATCGATAAGAAGCTTTCCATTTCCAACTTGGTTATGGGTCATCCACAAACCCATGATTATGGGTTAACCACACATAACCCTTATCTTCATTGACACTCGATACATTGGAATCATCATGGTACGATGAACATAATGGGGTCTCTTTTATCTTTTAGCATGAGTAAAATGATGGGACCATCATTTTCTAAGGGGGGATGATTGATCTGAATCTTAGGGGGGCTTATAGTCTAAGTTAGGATGTATAAGTCATAAAGTTATATTTTTATGTAAAAGAGAATTTGATAGATATGTAATTTACGAAGTCAAGCCTAATCAAATTTGACTTCGTCAAGAAGACACCTTATAAGGAGGCAATAGAGAGTGAAGGTCAAGAAGGAGAGGTCCCAAAATTGGCCTCATTGCATGTAATGGTTTTTCTTAATGGAATAATTCTTCTCCAACTTTCTCTCTTTCTCATATTTTTGTGGTGCATTTAATTTATGTATTTTCATCAATATTCTTGTGATTAATTTCATGGCATATTTGTATGTTTTTTCTCTTGGCATTGAAACTTTTTGGATCTTAGCCCTCAAGATTTAGATCAATTAAAAACTTGTCAAATCTCTTAATATTTATATTTCTAATAATTTCCACATATGATTAAAGAATATTCATAGATAAATTTATTTTTAATGATTGAGGTTGAAACTCTTGAATATTATGTCACTAAACTTTTCACTTTTGTTCTTCCATGCTTCATTCTCTATTTTTCATATTTTCTTTGAACTTTTTTTTGACCAACTTTGAAATATTTTTCCACATCAAATATCATATCATCTCTCTAATTAACATACTCCTTACCATAAAAATAAAATTGGCACACTTCCATACATGATTTCCGTGATGCCAAATTGTACGTAAAAAATTACCTATAGAGTTTTCAAATTAGATAAAAAAATTATGAAAATTTCTCAAAATATCAATTTGAAAAACTTTAATCAACTTTTGTACAACAAAGATATGGTCCCTTTTAATTTCAAAATTATTATAAAATAACATCAGCATAAAACCTAAAATATTTCTTCAATATACAAATTATGAACATACTGATTATCCATGTTATAACTTTTGATCTGAAATGTGTCCTTTAAACATTTATTTTTACTTTATGTAAAAATATTTCATATTTGGTGAGCTAAAGGATTAAAATTGAGGACATATTAACACTTATTAAAATGATGTATGCAAGGAAACCTAAACACTATATTATGTGTATATGCTTATAATTTATGGTATGGCATGTGTTCTTTAAACATATTTGTTTTTTTTACTTTATGTAAAAATATTTCATATTTGGTGAGTTGAAGGATTAAAATTGAGGATGTATTAACACTTATTAAAATGATGTATGCAAGAAAACATAAACACTATATTATGTGTATATGTTTATAATTTATTTCAAGGTATTAGTTCAATCAATTCTTATCAATGTTGTTGGGAATTTGGTTAGTTTTATGTGAGTAATTGTTTGATTCAAATTCCCTTAGGCAAGGAATATTAGTTTATACCAAAACAAGTTTACTAGGGATGTTGTCCATAAATGTGGGGAATCATCCATTGAGTTTTCCCATAAAATTTTCAGTGAAAAAACATGTTTTTAATTCACAAAAATCGTGTCATTGTACCTATACTAAATGCAATTCAACATTACTAAAACAAAAAAATACTTGTGCTTATCATAATTGATCATTAAATATTAAATTATAGAAATCGAAAATGTGGCCCACTAAAATGTTTTGATTAAAATTTTCATATATTAGTTTTATAACTTACGATGAATTCAAAATTTTCATGTAAATACCTCCAAAATTAAGAGATTTTAAGTCAAAATTTCCCTAATCTATTTTAGTTTCCACAAAACTTACTAAATTTGATAAAACACTTAACTATAAGAGATAAGCCAAAATGTCTTTTACATATTAATACATAAATAATCCTTTATCTTAGAATGATACAAGATATTTTATTTTTTTAAGACTAAATCTTAGTGAAAACAACCTATAAGCTACTCTACTAAAATAAGTTTCTCCAAAAGAATAATGAAAAACAAGTGATAATATTTATATTTTATGTGGTATACAATTATTATCAAATTATATCAACATCACGACTTCATTCCACTAGCATAAACAACAAAACAACAATTTTGAAAACATAATCAAACCAAACAAATAAGAAAATAAGAGGATAAACTTATAGAAGAGAGTTAATGGTGGATCATATACTCAAAGAATTTTGAAATATAATCAAACCAAACAAATAAGAGGATAAACTTATAGAAGAGATTTAATGGTGAATCATATACTCAAAGATTTATGATTAATTTTCAAAATAACACTTTTACATCATAATATCCACGTGTTTATGTGTCTTTATAAGTGTGTATTTGTTATTGTACAAATGAAGATATTGCTTCATATATTTATACACATTAACATGTTAGAGGAAACCACTAATATATTAATATATATTAATAAACTTAATGGTTCAACCCAAAAATATAATAAATTATTAGGAAAAGACGTAAATCACTTCTTAAAATATCTTATGACTCCACATAATACAATTTTTGAGTTAAAAATGACTCTAACAACCCCTCAGAGGTGCTATCAAGGTGTACATCAAAAGTTATATCACATAATTTACTACTACCCAATATTACTCATCCTATCAAAACAACTTACATATGAGTGTCTTATAAGTGTGCAAAATATCCCCTTGGGGGATAAATTAAGTGCTTCCATTTTTCTAATTATAATTGGTCTATGAATCCAACATCACACCACATTTAAACAAACTTTGTTATACAACACACATGTTTGTGCATCTGGACAAAAACATTCCTCATGGCTTTCCATAATTATTTGTCGTAATGTTACCCATAATAACTAATGTAAATTACAATGGTCAAACATTAGAATATATATTTTAGAATATATATTTTTTAAAAATATGAATGAAGGTAAAGAAAGCTCCTTTACAATATACAAAATAGTTTTCCATGTGCTCATGTCATATTTAAACTTCAATTTGTAAATGCACAATTTGTAAATGCACATTAAGTTTGAAATATTGGTACCACAAACATATTTAAAAAACTATAGCTTGCAATTTTGATATCTCATTGTACCTTCTATTTTTTTGGGTACATAGTACACTTCATACAATACACACATGTTTGTGCATATGGACAATTTTTTTTTTCTTATGGTTTTTCATAATTATTTGTCATAGTGTTACCCATAATAATTAATGTGAATTAGACACCATTTTAATATAATTTAAAAAAATATAAGTAAAGGTAAAAAAAGCTCCTTTACAATCTACAAAATAGTTTTCCATATGTTCAGGTCATATTTAAACTTTAATTTGTAAATATACATTAGGTGTGAAAATTTTGGTATCACAACCATATTTAAAAAATTATAATTTACAATTGTGATGTCTCATCATACCTTCTAATTTTGGGGTACATAGTACACTTCACATTTATTTGGATTTATTCTTAAGGTTGATATGAGACTTTGTAAATATACATTAGGTGTGAAATTTTGATACCACAACCATATTTAAAAAACTATAATTTACAATTGTGATGTCTCATCGTACCTTCTAATTTTGGGGTACATAGTACACTTCACATTTATTTGGATTTATTCTTAAGGTTGATATGAGCCTTAGCCTTACCTGTATTATGTGGAAATTCTTTGAGTAATTCCATTTTTTTCACAACAAATAAAATATGTCCATAATTTTTCCTCCCCCAAGATGTCTCTAATGCTTGTGTTATTTGAGGTACATATTGATTGTGCCAAAAATAATGTTTTCAAGCCCCGATTTTCATGTTTCTTTCGTCCTCTCTTTTATTCTTCATTCATTTTGGTAATGCACTTAATCATTTTCTTAGAATTCATAATAATCAGCCTTACGTCGTGCTTCTTCCAAGGTGTTTGGTTACATAATTATTATGTCCTATTTCTCATAGGAAGACTTCAACCCATTAAGGGGTTTATTATTCATGATATTTTTGTCTTCATGTAAGCCACCTACTTTATAAGTTCCATAAAGTTCTCCTCATATTTCTATACTAGCTTTGTTTACAAGGCCATGCAATTCATTCATATTTTTCTCATACTAATATGTTGAAAGGTGCTTCCACTCAAACGATAGTGTCCTATATTTGTTTTGAGTAGTTTGATAGATTGGATTTTATTATTTGATGATATTTTGTTTACAAAAATCTCATTACGCTATTATTTAAAGGTTGCATATTATCATGAGGATAGGTTGAGAGGAGTGCAATAAGTGTTATCTTTATTTTTTAGTGATTATTAGTCTCTCAAAAAGGTAGTGGCAAAGTTGAGTTAACATAGTCTTAATATTTACACCATTTCCCCCGTTGATAAAGTTGGATTTTCGAAGGACATGCATGAACATGGCACTCTTGATAGTTATTGATAAGTAACTTTTGAAGAACATGTAGAAACATGACACCCTTGGTATCGATTATAGTTATTAAGTATACATGAAAACATGGTTGACTAAACATGTGCATTTTATTTAGTTTGAGAAAAGTTAAAATGCATGGTTGATTGATTTAATAACTAGAGAAATAAAATAGTTTAATAAAAAACCATTAGAAAAATAAATGCATTCAAAGAAAGTAATTTCAATCGAGTAAAACCTAATAACTAGTGCACCCACAAATGAAGGAGAAAAAAGAGGAACACAAAATTTAAATTCAAATAGAAGTATGGAAAAATAAAAATGGGTTTGTGAGATATTAAAGAGAGTTAATAACTACATGTGAGCCCACTCAAATAGGAAAAGAGGAGGAGATTAGATGAACATATAGGAGTAAAAATAGGAAGTGTAGTAGTTGGGTGAAGATTAATCACTATTTTATATTTTTAAACAAAGATTTCCTTATGCACATGAGTGATACATGGGTGGGTGAATAATATGTAATTATTAACATGTACAATTACATTTTTGCATGAGATGAACAAGTGACTTGAGCCACAAAGCCTATAAAAGGGGTGCTTGAGCTAGATGGCTCATACTTTTGCACGATGCTAGATGGTTGTTATAATACTAAAATTTCTATTGGTGATTGTTGAAGAGTTTGGTATATTGGTGAGTGTTATTGAGGTAGATATTTCATTTCAAACTTAGCAACTTCACTCTCTTCTCATTTTACTAGTTGGTACGTTACATACAACTCCATTGCAACTCGGAAACCCTTGAGGAAGGCGAGTATCCATTAGAGTTGATAAGGTGGTCAAGTGGTGGACTATCCAAATATTGACAAGTCTACACAAAGAAGAAATTCTTGCTCTCATACTAAAATTTCCTTGAAAAAAGCTTCAATAAAACAAAATATGAAAGGACAATTATTTTGTAATTTTAGATTCTTATAACTCATTCTTTTATTATATAATAATGTATTTAATATTAATTATTCACATTTTGCCTACTCATTTCAAAAATTACAATTTCAAATAATTAGAAATTGAAATTGTTGGCAAGAGGCAAAAAAGAGAGATTCTATGAATTTGTGTTTACATACTCAGAAAACTATCACTAGAAATTGGGGGTTTTTTACACCCACTGTTGAACTTAAATGCTCACAATTTGTTTCAAGAAATTTGAATGATACCATTGTATTAAATGTATAATTAATGCACTTCATCTTTATAAAAGCAAATACCTTTGTATCAATTTTATGAAAGTACACTTGTTTTTTTTCACTATATTAATTCCAAATAATTTATTATACTTCATTTTTTGAAAAAAAAAACGATATTTCTATATCGACTCCAGAAGTATACATTTGTTTTTTCCATTGTATTAATTCTAGAATTATTGTACCTCATTTTAAGAACTAAATCGACACATCTGTATCGATTTCAGAGGTGGATCACTTGTTTTTATATATGTTTATTGATGCCGCTGTATCAACCTTGAAATCACACTCACTGTTTACAATTGTTTTGTTTATATATAAATATTAGCACAATAACCTAATTTGTGATTGATGAACGACAGAAGGCTATCATAGCTGAAGGAAGATTTTGAAAATCCTAAAAACCATACATGTAACCCTAACGCCAAAACAATGAAATAAAACCCTAACTCTAACCCTAAAACTAAAATAGTGAAAAAAAAAAGCTACCAAAAAATATCCCATAGAAAATATAGAAAAATAACATATAACAAACCTTGTAGAATCAGTTCCTCCTTCGGCTAGATGGTAACCTGCGGCTGGTTAAAGCCAAAACGATCATTTACACAGAGAAATAAAATTTAGAATAAAAAATTACACAACAAAGAGAAATATACAAAAATTATAATACAACTCCTTGTTCTGAAACCGAACACTGTGATGGTTCAACAAGAGGGACTTAGGGCATACAGGATCCCAAAGACAGATGCCTGCACAAATTATAATTTCCTGCAAACGAAGGGGTTTCCTAAACTATTTGTGCGCAAACCACATATGTATATAATTATTCTAGCGTTGGATGTTGGATGTATATAATTATAATTAAGGGAAAACCAAGAGTAAATAATGTTGGATGTTGTAAAGAAGTGACACACTCAATAAATTACAAAGACACCGGGATGCGTTACAATCGACCATCCAAAAAAATCTATCGTTACATGGAATTTAGTGTTCGTACGCACAGTAAAACTAAACATTGATGGTGAGAAACATGCAAAAAAGAAAGGCACCAACACCTGGTAAAGAAGATGAAGCAGACGAACACTCAAGAATAGTAAAAGTTCTTTAATAAAAAACCTGAACGCACACCACTCACAGTAAAAAATTCCAAGAGTAGTAAATAAATTGAGTATTAATAATTGGATTAGTCATTATTATTTTAATAACCTTAATTACCTTTTTTTAATGACAAATGACCATATTTTTTCATGCAAAAAAGTTAATAGTTGGAATCGTATCTTTTCAAGAATATTCGAATATTCAGAGCATATTAAATCCCGTGCACATAATTCACATCTGTGATTAAAAGTTGATTAATTATGACACTTAATTCACATCTGTGATTAAAAGTTGATTAATTATGACACTTTTATGTCAGGAAATGAGAGACACTTCCACACTAAACCTAGGAGAGGAGAAGAAGAATTTAATCAAGAACATAAATGACAAAGCAATCACCCAGTACACATAGATTTTAACCTGGAAACCCAAATCGAGAAAACCAACATTCCTTGAGCGTTCTTTCTCTATTGTTGTTTTATTCAATATGAATAATCGGTTACATGTCTAACCTTGGTCCACACCTAAGACACAATCGAAATCATACCCCCTTTCCTATGCAACAACACACATATTTATAGGCTTTACAACAAGAAAACCCTAAAGAATTGGCGCCCAAAAATGGTTACAGGTTCATGCAGATCATTGACTACAAATCTTGCAAATCTTGAGATTCTGTTACAGTCGACTCCAAGTTGTATTACCTGTCGACTACCAGTCATAATTCATTCAGCCTTCAGTCGGTTGCCACACGTTCTCCTGAGGACCTCATGTTGGTTGACCTCTTCAATTTGCTTTCGATTCTTTTACCATGTCGAACTGCCTCAAAATTCAACTTTGACTTTACCTGGTCGACTAACCTCGACCTTTGACTTGCTGTCGATCCACCTTGAATTCGACCTTCTCTGCAAAGAATATAACAATCCAACATTCTCCCACTTGTTGTCTTCTTTGCTGAAACATGAGATTCCTGAACTTTCATTCACAGACCCAAGGTAACAATTCCCATTACCTCTCTACACCAACAGAACTTCACAACACTCACAGACTTGGTCAATGAGTCTGTTATGTTTTCCAACGTGTCTACTTTCTCCAGTAGCACCTTGTCACTTTCTACCATGTCTCTTACGAAATGGTATTATACATCAATGTGTTTAGTCTTCGAATGATAAGCAAGGTTCTTTTCCAGAAATATTTCTCTTTGACTATCGTAACTTACCTTCATATCTCTTTTTTCAAACTTGATTCCTGAACACAACCTTTGCAACCATACCGCTTCTTTGCTTCCATGAGTGGCCACCATGTATTCAACTTCTTTTGTTGACAAGGCTACGACCACCTGCTGCTTACTCTTCCATCTTATTGCTCCACCAAACATCTTGAAGACATATCCGTTGATCGACCTCCGTCAATCCAGATCTCTAGCCCAGTCGACATCGACAAAGCCATGTAAGTTTAATTTACTACTGTCATCTCCAGGTATTCCTTGGTATCATACTACATAGTCCTTTGTGCCACACAAATACCTGAATACTCTCTTGACAGTTGTCCAATGATCATTTCCAGATGTCAACATGTATCTGCTCAACACTCCCACTGCATGGGAAATGTCTGGTCGAGTGTAGACCATCGAATACATTAGACTACCAAAAACACTTGCATAGGGAACACATGCCATGTCCTCTATTTATTCTTGTGTCTTTGGAGACTATTCAATAGTAATCTTTTCTCCCACATGAATTGACACCTTCATTGGTTTGCAATCCTGCATGTTGAACCGTTTCAAAACTGTTTGAATGTACTTCGTCTGATTCAACCAGAGCCTTCTAGTGGCTTGATCTCTCTTAATCTCCATTCCCATATTGAAGTTAGTTGCAACGATATCCTTCATGTCGAACTTGGAGGATAGATGTTTCTTCACCTCCTTTATTGCGTCCATGTTGTTTCCAATCAACAACATGGTCCATGTTGTTTCCAATCAACAACATGTCATCGACATACAAAGCTATATATATGAAACACCCACCTTCTTCCTTGGAATATATGCAGTGATCAACTTTACTTCTCACAAATCCCAAACTAAGGATGTATGTATTGAAATTACGGTACGACATCCTTGGCAATTGCTTTATATAGTAGAGGGACCTTTTTAGTTTTCACACCATCTCTTTCTTTCCATTTACCACAAATCCTTCAGGCTATTTCATGTAGATTTCTTCTTCTAGGTCCCCATGTAGGAACACTGTCTTCACATCCATCTGTTCTATTTCCAGATCGAATGCTGAAACCAGTGAAATTAGTACTCTAATGGAAGTTAGTTTTGCAACGGGGGAAAAAATATCACTGAAGTCGTCTCCCTTGACTTGGGAATAACCTTTCGCTACCAGTCAAGATTTGAACTTCTTGACTTGTCCTGCGACATTCATCTTCTTCTTGAATACCCACTTGCTACCGACGTGATTTCTTCCAGTAGGTAACTTGACTAAATCCCATGTATCATTCTTGTGCAAGGATTCCATCTCTTTTACCATGATGTCCTTCCATATTTTTCCCTCTGCCGAGTCGACTGCCTCACCGAACGACTTGGGATCTTCGTCAATGGCAGTTAACACGAATGCGGAATGCAATTCAGGTGGACTATACCTTTCTATTGGTTTCTTTACTCTTTCTGACCTCCTTACCACTAGAGT
>CBVK0101570570.1:0-23436 GCA_900067695.1 Picea abies | reverse complement strand
TTGATAAATGCAAGAAAGTTATGAACAATAAATCTGACCCATTGATTTTGAAAGACGACTAAGAATATGCCAGCATCTGCATAGCCATCAAATTAGAGTTTAAGGTTAAATAAGATTAAAAAATCATTAATTGTGCCCATTATCAATAAATGTATGCTTGTAACTTTAACCAAACAATAATAAAAACGTCATATTGCTAATTTTCTTGTTGTGAAATTATTCTGTGCATAGGAAATAGAATCGACGTGATGCCTAATTTATTGGCCCCAATATCTATGTGACAGAATGTCTGTTTTTCAGAATGAATTAGTTGAAAGTGTACGAGTTTGATTAAATACTAAAAACAATGGGTTGAAAGTGTACGAAATAAATACTAAAATTTCGTTGCATTGATTGCGCTGGTGCCGTCGTGGATGGATGGATGAAACCACCAACTAAAGTTACCGCGTTTTACATAAAATTCTCAACGAATTTCTTCTTTCCAATTCCAGAACAACATCATCATCATCACCATCTTCGACTTTGGTAGAATTGCGACTGATTACGTTATAAGAGCAAAGGTTTTCGAATTTCTTGCACGGAAATAGCGATGAAAACCTAAAAAAAAAAGCTTAAAGGAATTTGGATCAGCTCTCGCGCAGCACGCGGCCAAATAATATTATATATATATATTTACAGTCTCCGGCCAGATTTGATGATCCAGGGGATCCATCGGCATCACCCCCCGGTTTAACAGGCTGCCTAGATTGATCTGGGCAGAACCAGACAGACGCTGTCACTTCCCTGCTTCAAAATTCCAGATACCACAAGTAAAATCAAAATTTAATATAATATACCCTGCTACTGCTGCGACGGGGGCATTTGTCGTGTGCGGGAGTTGGAATTTACTGAACAATCCTCGTCTCCTCGGCTACTACTACTAGTTAACAGCCTGCCTCGTCCAACGTGCCAAAGAGGGGTTCTCTTATCTTCTTCCCCCTTGGCTTCTTCTCCCACATGATTCCTCCGCCTTCTTATTCGATGCCAGTTGCCACGTTCCCTTCTTCACTTCAATTTAATTCATTAAACTAGCGCCGTCCCCACCTCCCCCCCACTAAACTAGTAGACTCTACCGGCGCTACAGCTCTGCTATTTCGTTAATATTTAGGGCTCTCCCGCTTTTGATTCTCTCTGGCAACTCTGTAGGGTAAAGTTACATGTACATTTTTGTCTCTGTTCATTCACTTGTTATAGTCTCTGTTCATTCACTTGTTATAACATCCAGACCGAGATCGGTCGGTCGCATTGTGTAACATACGATGATGCGGGGACACAGCTTGCAGGTTCAATGCGGCGGCATCCTCCAAGAGATGAAGGCAAAGAGGATGAGGCGAGAAGAATACGGCGATTCCATCAAGTCTTGTTCGGAGGACGTGCTGTTCGAAGTATTGAAGCATTTGGATTCCAAATCTCTGGCGATCGCCGCCTGTGTGAGCCGTCGCTGGAAGCGCGCAGCCGAAGAGGAGACGCTGTGGNAAGGCGTTTCTGTGTGAGCCGTCGCTGGAAGCGCGCAGCCGAAGAGGAGACGCTGTGGGAAGGCGTTTGTGCAAAGCATTGGCCTCAAGAGGTGTTGTGTGCTTCACAGTCGGGGCAGCTGAGGAGCGTTGTTTTAGCCTTGGGAGGATTCCGTCGTCTCTACGTCCATTGCTTACGACCGTTGCTCGATCCCCTGCATCGTCTTCTAGATCAGTCTAACAAGACAGAATGGAGTAAAGACCAAGTCCATCTTTCTCTTTCTCTCTTCTCTATCGACTGCTACGAGAGACTGGGCCGCCGTTCCAACTGCCCTACATCCTTGAGGTTCCTCTGCAAGCCTCCTCGTTATCTCACCTCCTCCGCCGCTGCTTCTTCATTTTCGCTGTACAAGGGAGCTCCGTCTTCGTCTACCGGTCTCTAATTGGGGCCACGCTCCGCCCCCCTCACTGGAATAGGTGTTAGTAGTGCGTTGCTGTTGCTATTGCTATTGCTGTTGCTGTTGCTGTTTTGTTTTCCTCTAAGCATGAGTTTCAGAATGGACATGCAATTGAATGTTTCAGAATTACAGTCCATTGTGAAACCACCGTGTAGAAGAATTTTGATGCCCACAATCATCATGTGGGCGGGCGGCTATAACCCAAACTCTGCACCGCTGCCGCGCGTGGTATGTGCGAGTTTGCATTGTAGGGGCTCTCATGTCCATTTCTCATTATAATACAAATGCTTTCTCTGTTGTTGTTAGTTTCATTGGCAAATTCCCATTATGTTTCAGAGTATGATTTTCAGAAAGCTTTCAAGTTTTTTGTTCGCTGTTGTCAGAGAAAGAGGAAAAAAAGTTCCGTCAGTACGTCGTCTCATTTTGCAGCTTGTACTGCTGCGCGTTAATGGAGTTTTAACCCCAACTTTGACCAATTTAAATGCTCCCTGTTCTCTTCCACAATACGATATCTGCATCACATTTATTTATGACGAACAACTGTTCGCCATTAATGCATGGCGATGATTCCCGACTGCTCAATTTCTGCATACGACAAAAGCAGTGAGAGGCAGCAGAAGCCTTTCGTTATGAAATTCAACGACTCGGCTTATTTGTATTCTACTTCTCACAATCTCATGCAATCACGCAAAGATCTTGTCTTGGAAATATTCATATTTTCATAACAGTAAATTCATGTGAACAACTCTCAGGCTTGCCAAATTCTTCTTTTTCTTGTGCGGTTTTCCGGATAAAAAGACTTTGTTATCATTATATAAATCGTTTTAGATACCCATTACCACAATCAAAATCTTTTTACATATTGCCAAATTCCGTGTTTCACTTAACAAGAGCCCACCATTATGTTTTTTTTAATTTAGCTTTACTTTCTTTAGAATTTTGAGAATTTTGAATGATGCCAAGGAATCCCAAACATCCGGATCATAAAAGTCTAATAGGCCCCACTAGCCATTGAACTTTGAAGCACAAAATAAGCCTATAATTACAACTTTTATTATTATTATAAAACCATGTATAATATTGAGTCCTCTACTTTTAAAAGAATCTGATATAACTCTATTGAGCTCCCCTAGGATTCCTTTTTAATGGAGAGGCATGAAATTCCGACTCTACCCACTACATGCCAAACTGTGTAAAGGTGAAGCATTAAAAGTTGTGTTATGTATATGATTGTACTTTTGAATATGATGTTGTTTCACTTAATGACACAATCATTAAGAAGAGCGATTAGCATTATTTTAATAAATACTTAAATTTTGTCTCTTCGCACATGACAATATATATTTAAGGGGATATGTATATATATATATATGCTTTATTTTGTATTTTATATATTCATCTTCCAATTTTAAATTGGGAAAGGTATACATTGGAGATTCCATTATCTCAAACTTCATGTTATTATTAATTTGACTACATAAATATTGTTTAATAAATAGTTCACATAACAATATGAAAAACATATTTTAATTATATATATTGGAACTCTCAATGTCTATTCATATCTAGCTAGTTATTACTAATTTGACAAGATAAATATTGTTTCATGAATAGTTCACACAATTTCCAATGTCTAGTCATATCTAGCTAGTAGGGGTTGGGAATCCGTAGTTTGTTGTGATTTACTTCTCTTTTTTCGATCTTTTTTTGGACTTTAATCCTCTTCTGAGAGGTAGGAAGCTAAATAAAGGTGTTTGTTTCATCGATCCTCTTGCATATGTTGTGTTAGGGTACCTCTTGTTTCCTTCTTGCCAAAGATTTTCCTAGTCTCTTCTTATTTTGGTATGACTATGACCTTTGTTTGTGGGGTATATCTTGACTTCTGCAAGCTCTTATGTGGCCTATAATTGATCTACTTTTTCTTTTGGTACCTCTTACAGTTGATCTACTTATTCTTTGCTACTTCTTCATCCTCCCCATATGTTATAGTTTTCTCATCCTCACCTTATTTTATGTTTCTCTGCTCCTCCACCATTGAGTCATTGCCTTCATATCAATATTTCGTTAAGGGAGTTGTAATTATTTGATAGATTTCATGGAGGCTTCCTTCTTTTTTATGCTTCTTACTATTTGCATTTATTGAGGATCTCTTTTTCATTGGGTTAAATGCCCCTTTCGTAGTACTTTGCAAAATGATCATATCTATTGCATTCATTACATTTAAATGAGTTTTTTTCATAGTAGAGATCCTATGAATGTCACCATAAGTCTAGGTTTAGGTGAATAACATCAAGTAATCTCTTCTGAAAGTTAACTTCTACATATGCATGGGCACATTTGTATCACTTTGCCTTCGCCTCAATTCTATCTATATACTTATCAATGCTATTCTTAATTGTTTGGTAAGCTGAGTCAGCCAAAAAAATAATAGAAGATACAAAATGCATATTGAAACCAACATTGCACTAGGGTTGTCCTCCTCCTGGTTGAAGTCCAAAGACTAATGATCCAACTAAAAAAAACAAGGTCTCATGAAATAAGGACCTATTTTAAAAATCATATTCTTGTATTCTTTATACTAGAGTAGAATGGTGAGATAGCCTCTACCATGGAGAAAGTATGCCATTATTTCATGGATAAGGAGACCCTAATACTTGTTCAACCATAGCTTATGTGTCACAGGGTTTTTCCAAAGCCCCATAAATTTCCCAACCAATTTCCTTTCTGTAAAAAATAGTTATTTTCTTCCGGGGATATTAGTTTTAATATTGACTTATGGAATACATGTCACACACTTCACAAACCGTTAGTGATATGCCTTGATCTACTTTCCAAAAATTAAAGCTTTGGAAATTAGGGTCTAAAACTTAAAAACCTCCTTCATAGATGAGGATTGCTTCAACCCTTCCTTCTCTTCCATTATTGTTGGTTAATAATGTCCATGCCCTTGGTGCAAGTTTCTATGCTAGAAACAATGGACCATGGTGTTTGTCTCTCCATGGCGGCTAGGGTATAAACCTTAATGTGAACAAGGACTTCAAAATTCTCTATTGTATAAAATAAAAAAGTTAATAACACTATAAGTATATTAAAAAATAAAGACTTTACATTTAGAAGTAATCATACTTTATCCTCCCCATCCAATTTCAAATCTCATTCGTAACATGTTTAGCTTTTCATAAACCAATTATATAATGATGTAAGTGTTTTTCACGTGACAACAACTTGATCATACTAGGTTATAAATACACCTCATCATATTTATAGTATTTTTGTTTTTTTATTCAGAGTTAAATATATTTAAAAAATAATAATAATTAAAAAATGTAAACACAAACTTACCTCACATTAAGGAGAATGAGTAAATTGTCTTGAATGAAAAGTAATATATTGTAGCATCCCCATCCCCAAGTTGGGCTATGCCACTTAAAATTCCACCTCTGATACTGACTTAATTAATAGGAATTCCTTGCATATGCAACAATATGCAAAACTAACAATATACAATAATATGTATATACATATACAATTTCAGCAACCAAATAATACATTACACTGAGTAAACAACATGTAAATATAATTATGGCAGATTGTAATTAACATAATTACATACATTACACAACAGAATAATACTCATTAGAAGAACACATATTTGTCGTTGTAAAAACACCAACTGCATGTAGACCTTCCATGTTCCTCCCAGCCATAGACCTCATTGCTCATAACTCTTAGCAGTGGGTCACCCCCGAGCTAGGGCTTAAACTTCACTAGGGAAAAAGAATCCTAAGACGGGCTAAGGTATCTTTAACAACATGAAAGTTCAGTCTCATGTGCCAAATCTAGCAGACAACCTACAGTCCCTCATTCCCCACGTGTTTGTCCCACCCTGGGAAGTGTGCCCCTTCTCTGCCCCTTCTCTGCTCAATAGTCCTTCAGATGCCCCACTTCCCTTCTGGGCTTCAACAACAAGACAGACAAGAAGTCCCATAGCACTGTAGTTGGATCTTGGCGCCTTGGGAATCAATTCCCAGCAATTCTCTCACCTAGAGAGAATGTTCACAGGCATGATAACCCACTTCTTCAATAACACATGGGCTTGACAACCCGCCTCTTCAATAGCACATGGACCTGACAACCCGCCTCTTCAGCTCAGCTTTTCTAGGTTCTCTATTTAGAATCCTTTCTCAAGCGTCCCAAGTACATGTACGATTGCAGAGTACATCTACCAGGTATGAACCATGGAATGATATCCCAGATGGGGAATTACACTAACTTCCCATAATATATTTGTATGTGCCCTGTGTGACACATGGCACATAAGGGGATAACTTTTCCCTTCATGTAATTTATTCCCTTTTCCTTTTTGGAACTTAGGATAAAATAATGTTATATATGACTTTAGGAGTTAGGAATAATACTATTTTATTCCTAGGCTTAAGTCTCTTGACTTAGCCCCTTAACCTTAGACTCTTAGCCCCCCATTTCCCTTTCTAGTGGAGTTTATCCCCCCATACTCTTTTTTCTGGTTGGTCCGCAACAGTGATGTATTTCTATTAATACTTGAGTGTGATTACAGTTTACAACAGTAAGCTCACTAGATTTTTAACGTATAGGCTCTCCAACGTGATAATCATAGAAACACTCTGGTTTGCAATATCCTGGCTCACCAACCTATGAAACATATGTACAATTACAATCAAGGTTAGCTTGGCGTATTGCATTCCCCTCCCCCTTATTTATGCACAATCCTCAATGCATTATATAAAATGTACATTCAAAATTATTCAAAAAAACTCCATGTCTTTTCTATTGAAACTTGGTATCCTTATGTTGCTCTTCTTTTCAAGCACCAGATTCATGTCTTCATACTTCAACTGGAAGTCCTTTGCTCTATTCCATAGAGATTGTTTAGGGAATAATTCATCCCATTGTAGAATTCTTGAGTTGCCTCTTCCTTGTTTCACTCACCCTTCTAGGCTCAAGCATCCTTTCACTGTTGCACAGTCATTCAATGATCCATCTTGCCAAAACTTTCACACACAAGGAGAGCACCAACTCATCTCCAAACCCCTACTAAGGATCTGTGTTTTTGGCAATCACAGGACATTAGTGTCCAAACAATAGCCTTTCTTCCCAAGAATTCCAGCATCAATAACCATAATCTCATCCTCTCATTTTCCTGGTTGTTGCGACAATGGGCATCAATCTTTATTATGGATTTTAGCAATGTCATACTTGAAACCAATTTTTCAATAATACTTCCATCTTGCATTCAACAAAATATATTGTTAGTATTCCCTGTACAATATATTGTTATTTCCATAGCTACAAAAGTTCAAAAAGTGATATGAGAATGGTATGCACTTAACAATTTAATCACTTCAATCCCTTCATTAATCAGAATGAAATTTTCATTCCTTGCACATGTATTTTCAGCAATTATGTTTTTCCTTCTCTAGTCATTATTACTTTGTTTCCTTGACAGAGATTTCGTGTAGTCCATCTTTATGTAACTACTTTAACTTGCAACTCTCTGGTTGCAATATCTAATAAATCCTGAAATGTTCTCAATTTCATGAGTTAGTATTAGGCATAACATTCTAGTTGTTATCATAATCTTTTCCATAAAATATAATATATGCATGCATTCAATAATGCCTTCAAGCATACACAATTCTATCTTATCATGCATGTGTGCAAATTTATCACTTCCACATTTTCATGATTTATTCATGGATACTATTCAATGCACCCTTGCATTGGATTCAAAATGCCCTTTTTCTAAGTCATGCATCCCACCATGGTAATTAGATGGTCTAGCCAATTCCTTCATACATCATCCATACACTTTTGATTACCTCTCTAACCATTTGGATATCTTCCTTTTCGACTCAAACACTACACCAAGAATATAATTCTATGGTGGTCATTAGTGTTAGTAAAAATGTTGCAGTCCAAATATTAGTTATAAGTAGGAAGTTCACTAGATACTTGTGTGACACTATAGCCTAACCAACCATGTCATGGTCTCACACATGACTATATTTACCGGAATTTATCTCTATAATAGTGTTGTACCCCTTTTTTGCTTTGGTTATTAACTCATAACCAACAAAAAACACGACAAGTTATTATGTCATATGAATGCATTCAAAAGCTAAATAGTTTTTGTAATTAACACAGGCCCTTGGCCTTTACCATATCACATGGTAGATCATTCCGATCAATGCATTCACAAACATATATTAAAATCATTTTATAAAATAACATTCGCTGAGGAAATTCTTACCTAATTCCCTTCAACAATTTATGCAACATTGATCTGGATTTTATGAGCAGAATGAAATGATTACAGATTATTATCAAAAGATGCTTAACATAGAATAATATATATACAATAAAACGGGTTTCTATTCAATAAAGAAATAAGCTGAAACTGTAAAATATAGCGGAAAACAAGCTTGCTAGAATGGTGACGGCTTATCTCTGAGAAGAGATGTGACGACTGTGCTCATTTGCAAGAAGATCATTACAATGAGGCTCTTAAGGCCTTTTTACAATAAACAGGAATGTCAAAAACCCTAGACATCCAAAAATCTAACCCTAGGAGATGAAGCACCAAAGATCCTATCTATTGCAAAATGGTCATATCTATTGCATTTATTACATTTAAATGAGTTTTGTTCATAGTAGAGATCCTATGAATGTCACCATATGTCTAAGTTTAGGTGAATAGCATCATGTAATCTCTTCTCAAAGTTGACTTCTACATATACATGGGCACATGTGTATCGCTTTGCCTTCGACTCAATTCTATCTATATACCTATCAATGCTATTCTTAATTGTTTGGTAAGTTGAGTCACCCAAAAAAATAATAGAAGATAAGAAATGCACATTAAAACCAACATTGCACTAGGGTTGTCCTCCTCCTAGTTGAAGTCCAAAGACTAATGAACCAACTAAAAAAAACAAGGTCTCATGAAATAAGGACCTATTTTAAAAATCATATCCTTGTATTCTTTATACTAGAGAATAATGGTGAGATAGTCTCTACCATGGAGGAAGTACACCATTATTTCATGGATAAGGAGACCCTTATACTCGTTCAACCATAACTTAAGTGTCATAGGGTTTTTCCAAAGCCCCATAAATTTCCCAACCAATTTCCTTTTTGTAAAAAATAGGTATTTTCTTCTGGGGAGATTAGTTTTAATATTGACTTATGTAATCCATGTCATGCACTTCACAAACCATTAGTGATCTGCCTTGATATTCTTTCCAAAAATTGAAGCTTTGAAAATTAGGGTCTAAAACTTAAACACCTCCTTCATAGATGAGGATTGCTTCAACCCTTCCTTCTCTTCCATTATTGTTGGTTAATAATGTCCATGCCCTTAATGCAAGTTTCTATGCTAGAAACAATGGACCATGGTGTTTGGCTCTCCATGGTGGCTAGGGTATAAGCCTTAATGTGAACAAGGACTTCAAAATTCTCTATTGTATAAAATAAAAAAGTTAATAACACTATAAGTATATTATAAAATAAAGATTCTACATTTAGAAGTAATCATACTTTATCCTCCCCATCCAATTTCAAATCTTATTTGTAACATGTTTATCTTTTCATAAACCAATTATATAATGATGTAAGCGTTTTTCACGTAACAACAACTTTTTCATACTAGGTTATAAATACACCTCATCATATTTATAGTATTTCTGTTTTTTTTTAATTCAGAATTAAATATATTTAACAAATAATAATAATTAAAAAATGTAAACACAAACTTACCTCACATTAAGGAGAATGAGTAAATTGTCTTGAATGGAAAGTAATACATTGTAGCATCCCCATCCCCAAGCTGAGCTATGCCACTTAAAATTCCACCTTTGATATCAATTTAATTAATAAGAATTCCTTGCATATGCAACAATATGCAGAACTAACAATATACATATACAATTTCAACAACAGAATAATACATTACACATAGTAAACAACATGTAAATATAATTATGGCATATTGTAATTAACATAATTACAGACATTACACAGCAGAATAATACTCATTAGAAGAACAGATACTTGTTGTTGTAAAAACACCAACTGCATGCAGACCTTCCATGTTCCTCCCAGCCATTGACCTCATTGCTCATAACTCTCAGCAGTGGGTCACCCCCGTGCTGGGGCTTAAAATTCACCAAGAAAAAGGAATCCTAAGACGAGCTAAGGTATCTTTAACAACATGAAAGTTCAGTCTCAAGTGCCAACTCTAGCATACAACATACAATCCCTCATTCCCCACATGTCTGTCCCACCCCAGGAAGTGTGCCCCTTCTCTACTCAACAATCATTCAACTGCCCCACTTCCCTTCTGGGCTTCAGCAATAGACAAGACAAGAAGTCTTGGAGCCATGTAGTTGGATCTTGGCGCCTTGGGAATCAATTCCCAATAATTCTCTAACCTAGAGAGAATGCTCATGGGCATGACAACCTGCTTATTCAATAACACACGGGCCTAACAACCCACCTCTTCAATAGCACATGGACTTGGCAACCCGCCTCTTCAGCTTAGTTTTTCTAGGTTCTCTATTTAGAATCCTCTCTCAAGCTTCCCAAGTACAAGTATGACTACAAAGTATGACTACCAAGTACAAACCATGGAATGATATCCCAAATGGGGAATTACACTAACTTCCCATAATATATTTGCATGTGCCCTATGTGACACATGGCACATAAGGGGATAACTTTTCCCTTCATGTAATTCATTCCCTTTCCATTTTTGGCTTTCCATGTAATTCATGTAATTTACTCCTAGGCTTAAGTCCCTTGACTTAGCCCCTTAACCTTAGACTCTTAGCCCCCCATTTCCCTTTCTAGTGGAGTTTATCCCCCCATACTTTTTTGTTTGGTTGGTCTGCAACAGTGATGTATTTCTATTAATACCTGAGTGTGGTTACATTTTACAATAATAGGCTCACTAGCCTTTTAACGTATAGGCTTTCCGGCGTGATAATCATACAAACACTCTGGCTTGTAATATCCTAGCTCACCAACCTATGAAACATATGTACAATTACAATCGGGGTTAGCTTGGGGTATTGTATTCCCCTCCCCCTTATTCATGCACTATCCTCAGTGCATTATATACAATGTACATTCAAAATTATTCAAAAAAACTCCATGTATTTTCTATTGAAGCTTTTTATCCTTATGGTGCTCTTATTTTCAAGCACCGGATTCATGTTTTCATACTTCAGTTGGAAGTCCTTTTCTCTATTCCATAGAGATTCTTCAGGCAATAATTCATCCCATTGTAGCATTCTTGAGTTGCCTCTTCCTTGTTGCACTCACCCTTCCAGGCTCATGCATCCTTTCATTGTTGCACAGTCCTTTAGCAATCCATCTTACCAAGGCTTTCACACACAAGAAGAGCATCAACTCATCTCCAGACCCCCACTAAGGATCTGTATTTTTGGCAATCAAAGGACTTCAATGTCCAAACAATACCCTTTCTTCCCAAGCATTCCAGCTTCAATAACCATCATCTCATCCTCTCATATTTTCTTGGTTATTCCGACAATGTGCATCAATGTTTATTATGGATTTTATAAATGCCATACTTGAAACCACTTTTTCAATAATACTTCCATCTTGCATTCAACAAAACAGATTGTTAGTATTCCCTATACAATATACTTTTATTTCCATAGCTACAAAAGTTCATAAAGTGATATGAGAATGGTATGCACTTAACAATTTAATCACTTCAATCCCTTCATTAATCAAAATGAAATTTTCATTCCATGCACATGTATTTTCAGCAATTATGTTTTTCCTTCTCTAGTCATTATTATTGTGTTTCCTTGGAAAAGATTTCTAGTAGTCCATCTTCATGTGACTACTTTAACTTGAAACTCTTTGGTTGCCATATCTAACAACTCATGAAATGTTCTCAACTTCATGAGTTGGTATTAAGCACAACATTCCAATTGTTATCGTAATCATTTCCAGAAAACATAATATATGCATGCATTCAATAATGCCTTCAAGCATACACAATTATATCTTATCATGCATGTGTGCAAATTTATCACTTCCACACTTTCATGATTTATTCATGCATACTATTCAATGCACCCTTGCATTCACTTCAAAATGTTCTTTTTCTAAGTCATGCATCCCACCATGGTAATTACATGGTCTGGCCAATGCCTTCATACATCATCCATACACTTCTGATTACCTATCTAACCATTTGGATGCCTTCCTTTCCGACCCAAACACTACACCAAGAATATAATTCTATGGTGTTCATCAGTGTTATAAAAAGGTTGCATTCCAAACATTAGTTATAAGTAGGAAGTTCATTGGATACTTGTGTGACACTATAATATATATATACACTACTCCTAGTCTTAACATGTTAGATATAAAAATAATCTACATTCATTAATACACATTTATATGCATTAAGAATGCATCCTTAGCATACCCATCAATGCATTCGCATTCCAATTTATTGTGTTATGTATGGTTGTCCAAGAACCATAACATAATTTTTGCTACAACAATTTCAACAACCTTTTTCTTCATGTACTACTTCCTTGTTGTTCTTGGCCATCCTCTAGTCCCACTAAATTTTTTGTACTCTTTTTTAAGTTTGTTGAAATCATTGTACATAATTGATTATGTCCTGAGCACTTTTTCAGCCCAACCAATCCTGGTCACTTTACAAGTTTCAACATTGTACAATGATGATATTAATCTTAGCATTCATGTGACCCAACTCATACCTAACCAAATTATATTTCCAATCATGTTATTTTATAGCATTTGAATCTTCAATATTTATTTACTTTTCGGAATCATGCTCCTCCCGCCTTCCTTGACTGAAAACTTCAGTACTTGTGGGTTCTTGCACATTCCCTTCTTTTTTCTTAACCCATTTGGGTCTCATCTTGACTTCTTAGTCAATTTCAACATGTTGCAATGCTACCCAAATACCTTCTCTTCCATCTTCTTAGAGACTAACCAGAGGTAGTCGACACTTCTTGTACTTGCCATCATAGATTCCAGTGATACATTCAAACCTCCTAGAATGTCACCCATGGATCTTTCCACTTGAGATGGATTATTTCCAGGTATCATATCCTTTGCAACATATACCAAGAATAGATCCACTTTCTTCCTCATGGTCCCTTATTGATTTCCCCTCATGAACTTCATTTCTTGTTTATGTTCCTCTTGACTTGATATTTCCATGCTACTTGGGAAATACCTTTAGCACTTCTGGAATGCATCGACAATACTCTTCTATTGTTTTCATCCATCATGGAGCACTGTCATGCACCCCTACTAGCTTGACATCCACCTCATGATTTCTTATTCCATTATCTTAATATGTTCAAGGACTTGATTCCATCCTAGAATCTTTCTTCCCTCTATGGAAAAACCCTTCTTTGAAACGTTTCTGCATTCTTCTGGATCCAATTTGTACATAATGCATTGCTTATGCATCATTTGGTACTTTTGATCATACATGTATTCTTTATTACTTCACCCTTGTAGTTTTAGCTTTCATACCATGCTTCCACTACACTACTATGATATAATTATGGGTGCACTACCCTCAAACCATGTGAATGATCCTTGGATAGGTTTCCCTTATCACCAAGTATACCCTCTATTTCTCTTTGTTCGAGAAATAACATTTTAACCTATCAATATTTTTAGAGAAGATATGCCCACCCTGTACTGCCTTATCTATACATTGGCATCCTGTAGAGTGAATGGACTTTCACTAATTCATTCACTAAATGATCTACTCTTATACCCAGAGTTCAGTGAGCTCTATGATTAATATGAGTGGATTTCTTGTAGTGGATTCCCAAGACTTTATGGCTGCACCTAGACTCATATCTTAACATTATTTAGTCTTGTCCTTTGATCATCTTGTGAGAGATTCTTGACATAACATTATGTCCTCAAGTGCCTCTGGTCATTCTTGATACCAGTGTAAAAATATTTTTACCCACTGTCTAACTCACCTTTCATGAATATATGCTTTTCATCTCCATTTGTACCCACTGTACATACATTAGCATGAACTGTAGATGGAATTCCTACTTAGCACCTACAATTGGTATGTATATTTGTTGGCTGGAATTTCTTTTCCAGATTAGAGTTCCATTGGAATTCTTCCAAATTGCACACCAAGTCTAGATGTCTTCAGTTGGAAGCTTCCTCAAGCAATCAATGTACATCTTGAATAATTGTCTCTACCTTGCTCCTCTTATCTACAGACATCTATAGCACTTTCTCTCTTTTAATTATAATCATAACATTTGAAAACATGCATACAACAACATTTATTAGCTAAACCATAATATACAATTATGGTAACATACGATCAATTTTGCCCCTTTATAGTCACCAAAACTCTATTGGGTATGTGTTATATTATTTGCACGAGAATATAACATGTCACCTACCTTGGGAAACATGTCACATATTTAGGTGGTTTTTCGGCACATGGTTTTTGTCGATGGTTTTCTATTTTTGGTTAAGGAATTAGGGTTGTGGACTAATCCAAGTCATTGGGTTAGGGTTTTGGATGTCGATGGCTCCTATATGTATATTGTATTGTAAAAAATGTATCACTATGAATGAATATAGAATATGTTGGTTTTCCCAGTTTGGGTTTCCAGGGGAAAAATCGATGTGTAATGTTTGTATTTGCCATTGTATCTTTTCTGTTCTTTTACTGAATATCTGTTTGCAATAGATATTGTACATGGTTATATTCTACAAAATATTCTTTCTAACTTCATGTGACTTGTGTTTCTCAATTCATAGTTATGGGTGTATACATGGACTCCTTTATCCAATACCTTTCCAATGAATTCTTTCTTGATCATTTATGAGTTTTGAGCAGAAAGTTATGGTAATTTGGATATTACCCATTTATTCTTCAACACATCCTTCAACCGGGTGCAATTCTTATTTGTGTCTATGCATATTTTCACCTACGCCTTTGGATTTTTGGTAGGATTCCAACTGGGTTCCTTTCTAATCACACTTTGGACAACTTTTCCAAGTTTCATCTTCATCTGGGTTCCAGGATTCTAAATATAGTCTGTTGAATTTTTTGGCTAATTTTTCTTTTTAGCCTTGAATGTTACAGGTGCCTTTTATACCCTCCTGTGGATTTTTAGATGCCCAAATTTCAGTTTTTGACTCCATGATAGTATTCTATGGCTCAAGATATTTTCATAGATTGCTCCTATTCCCAAATCTGATTATGGAGCATGAAGTTATGGCTCTCAGAAGTTAATTGGGTCTCAAAATGTACCTCCATCTTTTGGCATGTAACTTCTTCATACTAGCTCCATTTAACGAATGGTTTACACCATTAAAAATCTCTCTCCGAGTTCTATTATTTGAGATGCACAAACTCTGTGTCTTGGGAAGACATATGATTTCCTATGATTTTGATTTCCCAAAAATGTTGTTTAAGCCTCCGAAAATGGCCTTCAAAAATATGACTTGGAAAACACCTTAATTTCCTGGTAAATTTTATTCATATCTATGAAATTTAGTTGACTTATGCTAACTCAGATGCTGACATGGAATCTCGAGTCCACCTGGAACTTTGGGGGTGGTTCCCTATCACCCTCCAGCCACCATGGCCTTTCCTTGTTAGCCCTTGCCTCCTTCTTCCTTCTCCTTTATCTCTTTCCTCCATTGGTGCACACATTATTCCATTTTTCGTGCCCCACATTATTCCATTTTTCGTGCCCCACATGTCCTTGGCTTCCATGTGTCACCTTTTCATTGAATCACAGGGATGGTCAGGACTTGAGTCCCATCCCTCGTCCATTCTCCATGTGCACACAAAATTGAGCCTTATTTTAATCGGACAATGGAGGATCGTGTGGCGTTGATGGTGATCAACGATCACTGTCGCATCGTGCCTCCCCCCAACCTGTCAACCATTAATAGAGGGGGGAGGGGTCGCGAAACCTAACCATGGTTTTATTCCTAATGACATGGCATGCATCGGTGCATTACGACCCCCCCTACCTATGGTTAACATAACCACCCAGGCCCCCCCACAATTAATGTGGGGTTGACGCATGTCCTGGACTCGAGGTTCTCTCGAGTAGGAAACACCACCATCATGGGCGCCAGCGCACATGCCACCTCTGCTACACCTACCACTATGTACCTCCATTGTGTAAGTACACATCACCACTCTGCCAAATAAGTTGACACATGGCCCTCGCGTCATGCTGACGTCAACATACGGAAAAATTCCCAAAAGTTTCCAATTTTGTCGATTTTTTAGAAATTTCCAATTATTCCCAAATTCATAATTTATTTTGGGCTTCCATTAAAATATGTGATTAAGATTCATATGGCCAATTTCATGCCCTTTAACAATCAATATGACCCAACACCTGTAATTTGACTCCTGTACGTCAAGTTCCTCATGAATTCTTCTGAGGAAGTTGGGGCTTTTTCTGTCGCTTTGCAACTTTCAAAATTTCAGCCATTTCATCCCAATAAATGCCAATTCGACCACTACAACGATCAATTGCTCACGTGCATGGCTAGTTGATATTCTTGGGTATGAATCTCATTCCAATTTATTCACAAATTGGGGAATTTTTACAATTTCCTCCGTTGTTGCATTGTAAATTTAAAATTCCACCATCTCCGGGCCCAAATTTGTTCATTTTGCAATTAAAATTTGGGAATTTCCAATCCCTGGTTAATTCCCTTCAAAATGCTTGTGAAATTTCCATAATTTCACTACAATAATTTTCGCAAACAAGTTGCAAACATCCCTTTTTGGCATTTCATCAAACAATTTTCCTGTATAATCTATAAATTTCACTTCTCGACTCTTCTAATTGGCCCATGTAGGCTCAGTGTTGAAATTGGAGCTCTAATACAACTGTGTAGCATCCCCAACCCTGATATGGGCTATGCCACTTAAAATTATGTCTCTGATACCAATTTAATTCATAAAAATTCCCTGCATATGCAACAATATGCAGAATTGATAGTATACAATAATCTGTGTATACATATACAATTTCAAAAACAAAATAATACATTACACACAGTAAACAACATGTAAATATAATTATGGTTGATTGTAATTAACATAATTACAAACATTACACAACAGAATAATACTCATTAGAAGAACACATTTTTTTTGTTGTAAAAACACCAACTATGTGTAGACCTTTCGTGTTCCTCCCAACCATAGACCTCATTGCTCATAACTCTCAGCAGTGGATCACCCCTGAGTTGGGGCTTAAACTCCACCAGGGAAAAGGAATCCTAAGTCGGGCAAAGGTCTCTTTAACAACAAGAAAGTTCAGTCTCATGTGCCAACTCTAGTAGACAACCTACAATTTCTCATTCCCCACATGCATGTCCCACCCCAGGAAGTGTGCCCCTTCTATGCTCAACATTCCTTCGTCTTCCCCACTTCTCTTATGGGGCTTCAACAACAGGCCGGATAGGAAGTCTCAGAGCCCTATAGTTGCAGCTTGGCACCTTGAGAATCAATTCCCAATAGTTATCTCACCTACAGAGAATTCTCACGAGCTTGACAACCCACTTCTCCAATAACACAGGAGCCTGACAACCCGCCTCTTCAATAGCACACGAGCCTGACAACCCGCCTCTTCGACTTAGTTTTTCCAGGTTCTCTAGTTAGAATCCTCTCTCAAGCTTCCCAAGTATAGGTATGACTGTAGAGTATGACTACCAGGTATGGACCATGGAATGATATCCCAGATGAGAAATTACACCAAATTCCCATAATATATTTGCATGTGCCCTATGTGACACATGGCACGTAAGGGGATAAATTTCCCCTTCATGTAATTCATTCCCTTTACCCTTTTGGAACTTAGGATAACATAATGTTGTATATGAATTTAGGACTTAAGAACAATATTATTTTATTCCTAGGCTTAAGTCCCTTAACTTAGCCCCTTAACCTTATACTCTTAGCCCCCCTTTCCCTTTCTAGTGGAGTTTACTCCCCCATACTCTTTTACCTGGTTGGTCTGCAACACTAATGTATTTTTGTTAATATTTGAGTGTGATTACATTTTACAATAATAGGCTCACTAGTATTTTAACGTATAGGATCTCTGGCCCAATAATCATACTAACACTCTAGCCTGTAATATCTCGTCTCACAAGCCTATCAAACATATGTACAATTACAACCAGAATCAACTTGAAGTATTGCATACATTATGATATTTTAAATTACTTTCACACAAATAAAGAATTATTTAATATTTTTATAAAAAATAATATTTTTTTAAACATGAATCATTCATATTAAATGATGAGGCAAATTTTAGCTAAATATTAGATGTTGGACCATTCGGAAACTCGTAGAATTATTCAAACAAACATATTCCCTTTGAGCACATTTCATCCAATGTTATCATGAATGTAATTGATTTTTAACACTTACAATTGTCCTCAATGGACAAAAGATTATGTAAGAGGACCATGTTTAAAAGAAAACAAGGAGGGGAAGAAAGAAATCTAAGGGTTCAAGTTAATAAAATATTATCATGTTTACACACAGTCATAATAAAATTCATAATATGTAGATTAAATAATGTCATTCCACGTTATATTTTATAGTTTGCTTTCTTCACATATATATTTTTTTTTGTAGCGGAGGGTTTTTGACAATGTGGTCTTAGGGTTTAGAATTTAAGTTGGCTTGTCTAAATTGATTTATCTCTACATCTTTTCTATATTTATTGCTAAGTTATGCTACCCTCATTACTAACTAATTG
Organism: Picea abies; assembly: GCA_900067695.1. Classification (NCBI taxonomy): domain Eukaryota; kingdom Viridiplantae; phylum Streptophyta; class Pinopsida; order Pinales; family Pinaceae; genus Picea; species Picea abies. Next base: position 4,629 of record CBVK0101570570.1, on the reverse strand, counting down.
TTCTAAAGATAAATCCAAATAAGAATTCAAAACATTAATAAAATGAACTCCATTGTGGATAATCTGAAAGAAACCAGCTTGAAAACTCACACCACATAAACCTAAAAACTATGAATGTCATTACTCTTAATATTAATGACATGTTAAGTTTTTGGAAGGGGTATTGTTTATGTTGGATGTTTATTCCTCATCCTCACTCAATGATTTTGAGTTACTTCCTTGCCACGTCATAATTTCCAACATTTAGGGTAACCAAATATGTTCTATCATAATTTCCAACATCTCAAAACGGGTAACCAAATTCTACTCTATGTTGTTTACTTATTGGTGGAGAATTACAAGCTTCCTTCATCTAAATGGGTGTGAATTTGTGAAATACCTCAATAATGCACTTGTTCACTTTCACAATGACGTAATCACTTTTTTGTGATCCAACTTTCAATTTTTTAGTGTATCTCTTAGGGCCCTTTTTCTAACCTCTTAATCTTTATTTTTGTTTCATGCTCCACAATTTCTAAATGAAAGAGTTGGGTTTTTATTCAAGCTTTGTCTTTGCCCCATTAGGCCCCTACTACTTGTCACTATAGAATTGTTTAATATTCTTTCTGTTGTTTGGACTATAGAATTGTTTAATATTTTTCTGTTGTTTGGGTTATAAAAGGAAAGGTAGCATATGATCCAATTGATAAGGTTTAGGGGAATGTACAAAGAAAACCATATGATAAGTTGGAGAGAGGAGTATAAGGAGGAGTAATTGAGGAAAATGAGGGAATAAGGTATGGTATGATATGATCTCAGTGTTAGGAGGGAATATCCTAGAAACATAGAAACAGGTTATCAACTTCCATATGGGAGGGGGGTTTTAAAGGAGAAGATAGCATAGGGAAAAAAGGGGAGTGCACAAAAGGATATGTTAGATATTTTTGGGGTATCGTGCAAGATAAGGGATGATGATGATACTTCACATAGACTAATATGGCACACCCACCAAGGTGAATAACACATATATGTTTTAGGGGATAATTAAGTATATTTCATTTTTATAGTCTAAGTTGAACACCTTTGTTATTGGTTCATCACATAGTCCCAATTTGTTAAGAGGATATAGGGGAAAACCATATTTCATAAAAAAAAAAATTGAGTGACTTAGCAATTCGGACTTTTTTTTTAAATATTTTAGTATGTTTTAAGGTACCCTTCTTGTAAAAATGGTAGTGTACTCAATTAAATTTGGTTCCTTGTTATGCTTTCTAATAACATGACAACACTGGGGTTTCTTAAACTATTTTAAGACTTCTTTAGACCAAGTGATGATACTACTAATTTGTAGGTTGTTGGGATAGGAGTTTCCTGGGAAGGAGATGATCAACAATGAGTTTCTTACAATATTCATATATTATATGGTAATGCCTCAAACTTATTCAAATTGCTTTGAAACAACAAAGTTTAAGACTTCTTTAGACCAAGTGATGATACTACTAATTTGTAGGTTGTTGGGATAGGAGTTTCCTGGGAAGGAGATGATCAACAATGAGTTTCTTACAATATTCATATATTATATGGTAATGCCTCAAACTTATTCAAATTGCTTTGAAACAACAAAGTTTAAGACTTCTTTAGACCAAGTGATGATACTACTAATTTGTAGGTTGTTGGGATAGGAGTTTCCTGGGAAGGAGATGATCAACAATGAGTTTCTTACAATATTCATATATTATATGGTAATGCCTCAAACTTATTCAAATTGCTTTGAAACAACAAATGCTTCTATAAATACATGAGCAAGAAGGTACTCATCTATGAGTTTCTTATAATAATAATATCTTCTATGGTAATGTCTTGAAGTAAATCTAGTCCTTTGAAAAAAACAAATGTTTCTATAAAATTACTTTTTTATGTACTAATATTTCGCGTGAGTCTAATAACCATTAAGTTTCCTCTTGGTCCTATTAAAATTACTCCTAACTAAATTGGACCAAGATGTCATACTCAGAAGAAAGGGGACATTCAAGGAAGATATGGGAAAAGTGCTGCTTGGAATAATTGTCACGGATGCACTGTGATGGATCCAAATTTCCTTTCTTATAATACTTTCAACTATGAGTTGATTCCTATGTTCCATATACCTAATGAAAAAAATTTCTCAAGGAATAGATTTGGAGATTTGGTAATCCATATTTTGGTCCTTAGTTCAAACCCTTAAACATATTAATATCCTGCTTATACCATGTAGAAATAATAAAAATTTCCTTCGAACTGAAATCTTCAACCTGCTTAAAGATGGGGTTCCACTGATTAGGGCTTTTTTGAAATGATTTCATGTAGGATTCAAATCATTAGTTAAGTGTTTGGACCCACCTTTTCCATAGCGAAGGATCTTCGTCCCTCCTTTTTAAGATATCAAATAGGATGCAGATAATTCCCTTCCACGTAATATATCATGAGTAGTATCAATCAACAGAGTATAACAAATAACCACAGATATACAGTAACTGGAATTTACGTGGAAACCCAAATGTGAGAAAACCACAAAATTCTTTCTTATATGTCAAAGATTACATTCATAGGAAACACCAACTTTTGAATTCTCTAACACCAATTGGAAGGAGGCTCCAACCCCCTATTTATAGGCTTCGACCCGAAGGAAACTACAACTCCCTAGATTCTCCAGCTCAAAGTGGAAGGAGGCTCCAACCCCCTGATTTATAGGCTCCAACCTGAAGGAATCTCTAACTCCCTATGTTCTCTGGCTCCAATTGAAAGGAGGCTACAACCCCCTAATTTATAGGCTCCAACCTGAAGGAAGCTCCAACTCCCTATATTCTCCGACTCCAACCAGAAGGAAGCTATGACCCCCTTTCCTTTCCCATTCCTTCCACCATGAAATATAAGTGTAGACTCAACCTATCACCAACTCTGTCATTGATAATCAACCTGTCATGGATAATCAACCTGTCATGGATAATCAACCTGTCATCCAACCTGTTACTGTCCCTGTTATTGTCTTTGTCACTATCACTGTCACTATCACATCAACCTGTAACTGATGATCAACCAATCATCCAACCTATCACTATCCATGTCACTGTCTCCGTCACTGATATACCATCAACCAACTATAACCAGATCTAATCACATGGACACCAAAACCATACATCCACCATGTACATCAAAACATGTACCATAACATGTGCCTCAACCATATACCATATAGTAAACCATATACCAAGTATCCAAGATGTGCCAATGTCTCAACAATATGCCTCAAGTATGCACCATGACAACCAAGATCATATACCAAGTATATGCCTCAAATATATGCCAATATCACAAAGATGTTCCTCTAACAATGAACCATAATAGTCATACACAATGTACCAAGGATATGTCTCAAGCATGTATCAATATCACCGAGACACAAACCTCAGCCATGTACCAAAAGGGCCTATTAGACATGCCTTAAGCATGTGTCATAACTACCATGATACAAGCCTCAAAACTAACACATAAAATACATATCTTTACTCATAAAGAAGACCTGGTGCATATCATCTCAGATCAACAGACGAACTTGGTGCATATCATTTTTAGCAAACCAAAGATAGAATCGTCTTCATGACTTTTTCTTAGATCTGTGACTTGCACACTATCAACTTGTGGATGTCCACGCTTTGCTCCACTACGACCTATGGATTTCTGTGCGTTGCTTCACTATGACCTGCAAATACCCTCAGAAAGATAATAGCATTAGACTTTTCCCTTTGCTTCCCTTCACTACCTCAAACTTCACTTCCTTAGATATGGTACAAAAAATATTTTCCAAAAGATCACTTGAAGGATAGATAATCATTGAACTTGTGTGTGTAAGAATGAGAGGCTTCTTGAAGTGTATTTTTAATTGTCCATGCGACTTCTTTCCTTAACTTTAGGGTCGACCTGTACTTTCTTGTTATAATTTTTTTACCCTTTAATTAATGACTCGTAACTTCTTGTTCCAACCGTTTAGGGGATTCTTAACTATTCTTTGGGGCTTTTGATCCAGGTGGATATTGGTGGCCACCCACCTATTCCAACTGGCTCCTCTTGTCCATTTTTAGTTCAACACGCTCTTATGTACTTCTTTGTAATTGTGGGTTCTACACTTCTGGGGTTTTTTGAATCCCTGCACATCTTCCAGGTGGATACTAGTGGCCTCTCACCTAATCCAACTGACTTATTTTGTATGTTTTCATGTCAACACATCTTGTTGTACTTTCAGGTCCATTTTGTAGCCCTAAACAATGTTTTTTTGGCTCGCCACAACCAACCTGTAGACAGAGTCAGAGTTTGATGGTGTAATGTTTATTTCTCTGAAAGACCTTTCCAACAGGCTATCACACACCTAAAACGGAGTTCGTATGCAAAAGTTATGACCTCGGGAAGTTGAGGTACCAACTTACCCATAGGGGCCCACATGACTTTTTGTGTTTCACCTCCTAGGGTTAGTTTTTTCGATGTCTAGGGTTTTGGAATTCATGAGTAATATCAAAAAGGCCTTTGGAGCCTCATTGTAATCATTTTTCTCAGACGGATGCATGTAGCAACCACATCTCTTCTCAAAGATAGCTACCACCATTCAAGCAAGTGTTT
>CBVK0101570503.1:0-22595 GCA_900067695.1 Picea abies | reverse complement strand
GTTTTATCAATTGTTGGACAAGATTCCATCATTATGTCCTTATGTGTTTCTTCCTCCCTTTTGATTTCAATTGGTTTTCTACTCATCCTTCTAGGGATTTTTTCTTAAAAGGTTTCATCTCCCCAATCCTCTTCTCGAGAGACATGTGGATCCAATCATTTTACTTGAATTCCCGCAAAGATGATTTCTACATCATAAAATTTTCCATCTTTTTCAGCTCGTCATTGGTGGGATCTTCTTCTTTTGAAGGTGGTTCCTATGATGCTTGGATTACTAGTGGCTCCCTTAAAAAATATACAATTTCTTCATATTCATGAGAAGGACCGTTAATAATTTCTTCTTTGGATGGTGATTTCCAGACGGTTTAGACTAAAGGAGGCTCCTTTTGATAAATAATGATTTCCACTAGCTTCTTTGAGGGTTCATTCTTGGATTCAGTGGGCGAGGGCATTTCTTCTTGAGACAAAATGTAAAATGTGTTGTTTGACGACTAGTTTCCACCTCCTTTTCACGTGTTTCATTGGGGCTCAAAGCGACCATTAGAGGAAGAACCTTTAGAGAAATTTTGACCCCAGGCATTTTTTGCACATAAAGGAATTGACCTTTAGAGAAATTTTGACCCCAGGCATTTTTTGCACATAAAGGAATTGGGCCTTTGGTCAATGCTACATGGTAATTTTCTCCTATATTTACATTGGATCCAATTTTTCGATTCATTGGTTTTGATCGATCTTCATTTTCTTGCACTTGTGCTTGCTAGGTTACCACTTTCTACCAGTCTTTGGTAAAATTTCCATACTCGTGATAGGATTTGCATTTGAAGCGAAGCTATTCATAGTTCAGTTGGTGCAGATGTTGCTAGTTATCAAGAGTGGTTAGTAATACTTCTAGTAGACCTCTTGCAAGTTCCACCTCCACATAGATCTAAGCACGAGCATACATATTTTCTCTTGGTTCAATTTTGTCTATGTAATTCCCTAAAGTATTATTGATACTTCAAAGGGCATCATCATTCTAACAATGTAGAGGGATGTGGTCCAGCCTAATCCACACGGGAACTGTTGAGGGAACATCATTCTCCAGATTGAAGCACAGAGCGAACTGTTGAGGGAACATCATTCTCCAGATTGAAGCACAGAGTCCATATATTCAAATACATACCTCTAGATCCTAAGAAACATGGCCCACTTCAGAAAACAAGAAAATGATGCAATTGTCCTTTGGTGAGTGTTTTCCAATTCTTTTGAAGCCATATTACCATTTTCCTCAAGGAAGGCCATATATCAATGAAATATTCTACCAATCCCCTATTAACGAAGGCTATATCTTTATGCCTTGAGATTGTAGGGGCCAGTTTTACCTCTAAAATATCTATTCACTTTTCAAACTTTGATGATGGAGCTTTAGAAGTTTTCCCATGCGATGCAACTATCGCTTGGAAAGCCAAAGCATCAAAGTATCGAGGGGGTTGTGTCCACCCTCTAGAGGGTGTGTCCATGGATCTTTACAAAGGCTATATGCATCGTGCTAGGGTTTCAATCATAACTTGGCTTTCTCTTCTTTAGAAAAAAGACTAAATCGATGTTATGATAACTTTTTGATATTGTTGTTAAATGAAGCAATATTATTTAGGGAGTTGCAGCACATGTCTCAAAAATTTAATATTAGCACATTCAGATTAATAGTGGATAGTGAATGTCAATAGGGATCACCATCCCTTAATGGTACATACATCTCTCATCTGTCAACTAGAACTCGATAATTTCTCATGACCATGGCAGAATATCTGAAAAGGATAGGTTTAATGTTGATAAAGTTGGAGTTAGTTGACTTATAACTCAATAATTTTAATGATCAAAGCATAATATATGTGCACGATGCAAGAACTTATGAAGAAGGCAAGAGTGTGAATCACCATTGTAAATGATGGTATTGCCCAAATTTTCACGTTGAAAAATTCCAAATATTTTTTTCCAGGAGACCCAATAACTTGAAGTTTTACCTTTAATTGAAACATTTGGTTTACAACTTATATTTTTGTAAATTGGAACTACCTAATTTTTAGCTTGAATAGGATATGATGCCACAAAAATTACCTATTTTTTAGCTCGAATAAAATATGATGCCACACAATTTTTATTTTTTAGGAATGAAATAAATGTTCAAATATATTTAAGATATTTTACGAAAAAAAATTAATCATGTCATTTTGTGTATCAATCATATTGATAAAAAAAATAATGTTACTATTAAAAAGATATAGCAACATGTTTAAAAATCAATTAATCTCATTCTAGTAAAATAATAATGAAACTTGCTAGGGTTGAAGCTCTGTTAGGGTTTCATGTTTACAACACATTGGGATCTTTGAATCCTTTGACCGACTAACTTCTGAAGCAGAGGATCTTCCTAACAGAATAGAAAATTGATCGCCCTTCCATGGCCGCGACGGAGGGGGTGCAAACCCCCTCGTTCAGTAATGTGGTTGCTAATGAACAACCAGGAGCGAAGTGTAAGAGGCCACCATTTGAGCCACCACCTCACCTTCAAGAGAAGATTCTTCAAGAGGAGCAACAACCTGGGAAGACAATGGAGCTTGAAGCGAAAATCTCTCATCCAAAATTGAATCATATGTGTGAACTAGGAAAATACATCCTGCGAGACTCTACAACACCAAGGTATGTAATCAACTCAGCCAGAGTGGGGGAACAAAATTAGTTCATGAAGGACCATGCCCTAATATAGAAATTTCTAGGATTATGGCCCTCAAAGCGTGATTTAATCAAATAGATCAAAACATGGTGGAACCCCAAAGGCCACTATGACCTTCAGTTAGGTTCCAAGGGTTTTTTCACGATTATCTATTTCTATCTTGAAGACAAAGATTGAATATTCGAAAATGATCCATATTTCTTCAACTTTGCAGGCTTGTACCTGAGACTTTGGACAGATCGCTTTAGCCCGGAAAAATGAGACTTCTCCTTTGCACTAGTATGGATCTGACTCTATTCCCTTACACATAAATTTTGGTTGGAATAAATCCTTATAGGCATTGGAAACACTCTGGGTGTATATGTCAAATCTTCAGAGGCTACACAACAAAGAAGGTACACCTCGTATGCTCGTATCTGTGTCTATATGAACATTTCCAAGGCTTTACCAGGCTACCTAACCCTAGAATACTAGGATGAGGAATACGTACAGACCATAGACTATGATCATATTCCCTTTCGATGCAGGAAGTGCCATTAGCATGGCCATCTCTTTAGGTATTGTCCCCTAAATATTCCTCTGTGCCAAGCTAAGGAAGCACAAGGCAAACAAAAATACGACTTCACCCAAGTGCAAGAAGGAAGAAGCCCAATTAGAGAAAATATAGCCAAGAACAAAGCAAGAAGCCATCCATAAGAAACTCCTTTGAAATTTTAAACCAGTTATTGGACTCCCATGAGGTGGAGAACCCACTTCAACACAAAAATAATGTCAACACAAAAGGCAAACCAAAGGAGATTATGTAACCAGTTATGGAACAGATCACACAACCTAAACCTTCATCACAGCTCGAGGAGGATCAAATAATAGAATATTGTGGGGAAATGGACATGATCATGGATGAAAGAGAACTAGCATACATAGATCTAGAATGGATCTAGAGAGCCTATAAAAAATAGGAACTGCAAACCCTTCCTCTAGGGAAATTATGCAAGGTTCACAAAGTCTATCTTCACTCAATAGTAGGGGAAACATCTCAACCTGGGGGTGGATTTGGAATCCACCCGGATCCACACAAAGACTACTAGAAAACACCTAAAGAGGGGAAAATATGGGGCCGAAAATCACCACATCAATTCATCTGCGAGATAGGAAGCTTTATGATCAACTAGGGGCAAGTCCAAAGGCTTACCAAGGGTTTCTTCTCCATCCCCCCACTTCAACATGAAGATTCTCTCTTGGAATGTTGGAGGTCTAATGATCCAGATGGATTTCAGTGGCCTCCCACCTATTCCAACTGGCTCATTTTGGTAGTTTTTTCCCTAGTTTTCGAGTCCCTGACTTGCGGGGTCATTTTGAGGCCCTAAACAACGTTTTTTAGGCCTCGCCACAGTCAATGATAGATAGTAGAAAAATGCGTAGTCCTTGGAGAGACCTTTCCAATAGGCTATCGTGTGCCTAAAACAGAGATTGTATGCAAAAGTTACAACCCCGAGAAATTGATGTACTAACTTACCCAAATGGGGCCCACATGACTTTTGGCGCTTCATCTCCTAGGCTTAGGTTTTTTGGATGTCTAGGGTTTTTGACATCCCTGTTTATTGTAAAAATGCCTTCAGAGCCTCATTGTAATGTTCTTCTTGAGAATGAGCACAATCATCACATCTCTTCTCAAAGATAAGCGTCGCCATTCTAACAAGCTTGTTTCCGCTGCATTTTACAGTTTCAGCTTATTTCCTTATTTAATAGAAGCCAATTTTACTGTATATTTGTTATTCTGTGTTAAGCATATTTTTATAACAATATGTATTCATTTCATTCTGCAAATATATTCTGGATCATCTAAATAGAAGAACTGAACAAAGAGTTCTCTAAAATTGAATAATGGCAGAGGAACCAAAATTTCTCTTCATTCAAGAAACAAAGTGTGCAGATAACACTACAGAGGAAGTATTTTCGAGATGTCGATGACATAGAAATTTCGTTTAAAATGACTCCAATGGAGCACCAAGAGGAATCGTTATCTTATGGAACCCCACAACTGTAATACTAGATGATTTTTATTCCACATCATGGGTTCTCTCTGCTCACTATCAAGCTATTGGATCCAACAAAGAGGGGATAGTTACAAACGCCTATGGCCCTCAAACACCATAAGAAAAAGATAACTTCCTGAAAATCCTACCAGCCTTAGGCAACTTAGTGGACCAGCAATGATGGATTATAGGGGGTGATTTTAACATCATCCTCTCCTTGGAAGAAAATAAAGGAGGTAATTGAAGACTAGATAAAGATAGTGAAGGCTTTCAAAAAATAATAGAATATCAGCATCTAATTGATATTGAAGCTAGGAATGGCACTTTCACTTGGACAAATAGGCGTTCTGGTGCACATCAGATAGCTAGTCGACTAGATCGCTTCCTCATATCAGAATCCCTAATGTTAGAAGGAACCCTAATTGAAGCGAGTATCTTCCCCAAGTCTGGATCAAATCATTGGCTAGTTCAGTTTTGGATCAATATTTTCAGCTTCCCCAAATATAAGCCTTTCAGGTTTGAAATTTTTTGGCTTTCTCATCTGGATTTTCATAAGCATGCCAAAACTTGGTGGGCAAACACTACAATCTCACATGGCTCACTAATATATATATTCCAACAAAAGTTGAAGAATTTCAAGCAACATCTTCGAGATTGGAATAAAAATGTATTTGGCAACATATTTCAGGCTCATCGATCTCTAGAACAACGCCTTGAGGATATTCAAAAAGTGTTCATATCCCAGGGTCACTCATATTCTTTGCAAGTGGAATAAGGGATTTAAAAAATCAATTGGAGGAAAGATATAAGAAATAGGAAATCCTCTGGCGCCAGAAATCAAAAGTACAATGGCTTGAGGAAGGAGAAAAGAATACCAAATTCTTTCACTGCTCCATGATCCACCGAAGATATATCAATCGCATTACGAGATTGGAAAATGACCAAGGTGAAAAAATTATGGACCATGAAGGAATGGAGATTGAACTCATCAATTATTGTAGAAATCTACTTTTTGAACTGATCTCTGATAGATCAAAATCCATACACAAAATCACCCAACACATTCCTGCTCACGTTTCCAGGGAACAAAATGAGGCACTCATGAGACCCATCAAATCGAGGAAGTGGATTAGGCGACGAAGGAGATGTCGGTTGGTAAAGCTCCAAGTCCTGACGACTTTACAACTGAATTTTTCCACCATTGTTGGCCAATGGTTCATGAGGAAGTCTAGCATGAGGAATCTTAAACCTCATGAAAATTTCTACCAACGCTTAATGTTACTTTCCTCACTCTCATTTCTAAGGAGGAAAGGGTCTCTTAACCTCAACACTTTACAACTGAATTTTTCCACCATTGTTGGCCAATGGTTCATGAGGAAGTCTAGCATGAGGAATCTTAAACCTCATGAAAATTTCTACCAACGCTTAATGTTACTTTCCTCACTCTCATTTCTAAGGAGGAAAGGGTCTCTTAACCTCAACAATACATGCCAATCGATTTGGGTAATGTGGTCTACAAAATAATTACCAAGTTAATAGCCCTTGGACTCACGCCAATCCTCCCATTCATCATCTCTAAGGAGCAGTCAGGCTATTTCAAAGGGCGCCAAATTCTGGACAGTGTCATCTTGGTATGCTCATAAAACTTGATCTCTCAAAATCATTTGATAGATTAAGCTGGTAGCACATCAATTCTCTTCTTTCCTCCTTTGGTTTTAGCAAAGAATGGGTAAACTGGATTCTCAACCTCACATCTTCAAAAAAAATTCCATCCCTGTAAATGGTGTCCCTTCTAAGACCTTCACTCCCTTAAGAGGAATTCACCAAGGGGACCCCCTTTCCCCCTTCTTCTTTTTCATTATGGTTGAGGGACTAAGTCAATACATTAAAGCCTCTATTGCGGAAGGATCCCTTCAGGGCCTATCTTTACATGGAATCCAACCGACTGCCTCCCACAGTTAATTTGTGGATGATACCATGTCTATGGGCACGCCTACAGCGCAAGAAGCCCAAAAGATAAAAGTATCTTATCTGATTTTAGTGAAGCCTCAGGTACCCCCGTCAACCTTTCTAAGTCTCATATCTTTTTCTTCAATACCCCTTTAGCTATTTAAAATCACATTTCTCGCCTGCTAGGCATTCCTTGGAGTTCCCTTCCATCCAAATACCTTGGCATTCCCATTACTGATTCAACTACTCAAAATATCTCTTGGGACCCTCTCATCCAATCTTTAACCAACCACTTTAATTCTTGGACCTTTCACTCCCTTAACCTTGTTGATATCCTTGTGCTCATCAGATATGTTCTCAAATTTATTCCCATATTCTTTGCCATTACTGCATCACAATCTGTGCTTAAATCCATTCGCAATATTCAAAGGAAATTTATCTGGCAAGGTCACAAATCAGGATGCAAATGGACCTTGGTCAGTTTGGAAAAACTATGCAAACCAAATCTTAATGGTGGTCTTCGGCTTCACGGCCCATGCATGCTAAATGAAATAATGGGAGCCAAAATATGGTGGCGTTGGCTAAAAAATTCGAAGGACTTATGGGCACGACTATGGAAGCATAAATATGCCCCACACATTGAAGAAGCCAAGCTTATAAGGATGAGTGAAACGATTCCAGGATCCAATATCTATAATGTTGCTTGGCACAATCATCCCCTCATTTAAGATCGTGTCTTCTAGGAATTACGGGATGGACAAGAGGCCTTCTTCTAGACGAACTCATGGAAACAATTACCACCTTTACTGTCTCAGGAAAGTTTGCATCACCTCCATCTCAAATGCAAAACATAGAAAACTTAAAGGTTGTAGACTAATGTAAAGCAGTGCCTCATCCATCTCAATGGAGAGAATGGAAATTCCCACACAGGGACCTCGATGTACTGGCAGAATGCAATTTGGAGCCTTGGCAAGAAGCATCCACACCAAGGAAGTTATGGATGAGAGATGGAGTGGACATTTTGTGTTGGGGCCATTCCTCTTTCGACACCTTCACTATAAAAACATGTAGAAATTTCAATACAAATTAAGTATTTCCTACGATTCTCCTGATTGGGACAATTTCCCATGCACTGTTTTTGACAATGGAGTCATACTCCTCTACCATAGCATCAACCCAAGTGGGATCCTGCACTACTTCCTGAAAGAAAGATGGTTCAGTCACAATACATTTTCTCATGAGATCCATGTATCCAGCAAATCAATCAGGGGACTGTCTCTACCTGCGTTGTGAAGTAGGGGCTCCTACATTCTGTGTAGCATCTAGTCTCAATCTGTCAGCTTCCATGGTGCGCTTTCCGCCATTTCTTATGGATGGCTCTGCTTGAGTGGTTTCCTCCACTCCATGAACCTCCGCATGTGGTTGATCCACATCTTGAGACTCATCTTTGGGAACCAACAGTTCCTCCTCTGCATGCAAGTTTAGCTTGCTCTCAAGCGACAACCGCATGGCTTTCCCCTCATCAAATTTTATATCCCGTCACATAACAGTCATCTTACTATTCGGAAAATACACATGATAATTATGGGGTGTTTTTGTGTACCCCACAAATATCCCAACTTTAGCAGTCGGTTCCAGCTTCTTTCTGGCATCCTTGGTCACATGCACATAAACAGATGAGCCAAAAATTTTAAAATGAGAAACATCAGGTTTCTTACCAGTGAAAGCTTCTTCAGGTGTACTCGTGCCAAGTATTCTATGAGGACAATGGTTTTTCACATAAACCACAGTATTGCATGTTTTTTCCCACAAATGCATTGGTAGGCCCTGATCATGCAACATAGCTCGTGCTGCACCCACGATCGTTATGTTCTTTCTCTCCGCGACCCCATTTTGTTGTGGGTTATGAGGCGCTATGATTTCTCTTCGAATTCCTTCTCTGCTACAAAAGTCTTTGAATTCGTCAGAGATGTATTCTCCACCATTATCGCTCCTTAGAGCCTTCACTTGCTTCCCCGACTCTTTTTCCACCAATGCTTTAAACTCATGGAACTTTGAGAATGTTTGACCCTTCTTTTGCATGAAGAATATCCGACATTTACGAGAAAATTCATCAACAAAAATAACATAATACCTATGTTTTGTTGTTGAAGCAACCGAGAATGGTCCACACACGTTTGTGTGAATTCTCTCCAGGATCACCGAAGCACAGTTCTCCTTTTCATGAAAGGTGGACTTTACATACTTCCCTAGGGTGCACCTCTTGCACTGATCTAACTGAGAAAGTGTTCCCCTTGGAAGTCCAGTAGATATTTGTTGCATGATCTTAAAGGCTCCATGATGAATATGGCCCAATTGCCTGTGCCATAATTCGCCCTCATCCCGGCTCACCACTTTTTCTACCTTGCACATCATGGCACCGCAGCCATCTACCTCCAGCATGTAGAGATTCTTTACTCAAATCCCTATCTTCTTGACTTGACCCGTTGCTTTATGTCGTAGGAAAGCTTTCCCATCGCTGAAAACAACGTCATAGCCTTTGTCCTCCAACATTGCAACTGAGACCAGGTTTTTCTTCGGACTTGAAACATGCATAACATTTTTCAATTGAAATGGTTTACCTAACTCCCTCTAAAAGATAATGGTACCAATACCAGTCGCATTTTATCATCCATCGTCACCCATCTCTATATGCATTATGAGATCTTTCTCCTCCAAGTCACTGAAAGACTCTTTATCTCCCATCGTGTGGTAGGAAGCGCCACTATCCAAATACCACACTGATCCTGATGTACTTGAAGCCATGCATGCAATCAAAGAGAATTCAAGTTCAAATTGTGAGACAAGAGCCTCACCAGCTGCAGCTCCAACAACCGTCTTGTTCTTCCTCTTCTGCGGACAATTAGTAGTGAGATGCCCATGTTCATGACAGTGAAAACACTTCACTTTGGACAAATCCAACTTCTTGACTTTAGACTTAGATTTTGAATGGAATTTCTTCCCTTTCCCTTTCCTTGCCTTGGCATTCAAAGCACAATCCTCTTCATCGTCACGCTTTGATGAAGATCCATCTCTGGTGTTCCGCCTAAACTCCTCTTGCATTAGATTCGACCATAGTCATTCCCAATCTGGCAATTTTTCTCTTCCATTGACAGAGTCTTGATAATTGTGCCAACTCTTAGGAAGTCTTAGGAGACCCAAGCTCACCAAATCATTAGAAACGATTGTTATTCCCACACTTCCAAGCTCATCTCGACATTTGACAAACTTCGTGAGATATTTTGGAATGGTGTCTCCCTTCTCCATCTTGATCTTCCTGAGTTTATCTTTGAGCGCCAATTTCCTATGGTCGTTGTTGTTTTGGAGCAAATCCGTCAAAACCTTCCACATTGCATGTGGTGTGGTTTTACCATGGAGACTTGAGACAATGTGGTCTCGTACTCCCTCCAATAGAATCCTCCTCGCCTTTGCCACTTGCTTTTGCCATGCATCAAGATTTGCAGTGTTTGTCACATCTGGATTAGGAACATCTTTGTCAATGTATTCCTTCAAGCCATTGTCTTCGAGTACTGCTTCTATCATGTCCTTCCAATCATTGTAGTTCGAGCTTCCCTCGAGTGCATACTCCAACCTCAAGCCATTGAAAGACATTTTGATCTTGAATCAATTGTCGCACCAAGAAAAGTCCTAATGCAAATTCGAATGTTATCCAACCACAAAACTCAACTGCTGCAATTTATCTTGCCCTGGGAGGTTCGTACCCCACCTGAGAGAAACCTGAGGGAAGTTCGCACCCTACTAGTGTCTAGCCTGTGAACTCTTGGAGGAAGTTTGCAACCTACTAGTGTACAGCCCGTGAAAATCACAAGGAAGTTCGCAATGTAATTCATAGTTGAGTGAGGAGGTTCGCACCTCTCCTTTGAGCAGCCTGCGAGAATCTTGATGAAGTTCGCACCTCTCCTTTGAGTAAGGTGCGAGAATTTTTGGGAGCAGAATTGTTTGAAGATTTCAGTACTAAGGTTCGCACCCTGCCACAGACGGGACCTGTGAAAACACTATTATTTTCGCACCTCACTTCCGTGGCTCCATGGCTCTGATACCATGTAGAAATTTCAATACAAATTAAGTATTTCTTGCGATTCTCCTGATCTAACAATTATATGCCATTGTTAAATACAAAATCGCTTCTACTAATAATCTTGTGGAAATTAAACCACGATCACAAAGTGAAATATCAAGAACACATAACGCAGAAGTTTTTTCGGGAAAGTGTAAAGCTAAAAACCCCACTATCATATATTATGTATATCATGGATCATGAAACAATCTCATACAAAACTCTAATCTAAGAGCTCCCAGTACAATACAATCGTCTCACACTATCATACAAAAATTGACAAATTCATGTGCCAATACCCTATCTCCAGATAGTCTGCCTCCTCTGCACAATCCCTGCAATTAGAATTCTCACAAATGAATTCAAATTGCCTAGTTTGCACATGTTCATGAGCATATACACTGCATGTGTGATTGCATGAGTGCACTTCACTCAAATCACAAATGATAGCCAAACTGTCCCTTTCACCTGTTATCTCAACTAGGTCTCCATTAGATCTGATATGCATGTAGTTAACCGTGGCGAACCTTCAGTTGCATGTGAGTTCACTGATTGTGAATTAATGAATAATTAATTCACTGAACTCTCACTAGTGCAAGTTTAGTTACAACTAGTACAACTAAGCTTAACTCACTTAACTACACTTATAACTCTATTACAACTCCAACTCACTCAGTTAGGAATGAGATAATAGATTAATATTTATTGTCCAATTTATTTAAGGGAAAAGAAAATTAGACACATGTTTCTTGTTGACTTTTCAACAAAAAAACCTACAACCTTAAGGCCCAATTTCACCTCCAGCCAAAGGAACATATTTGGCATACCATATGGAAATCGCACCTCTGGCTAAACATCTCCACTTTCCTTTGGATTCTTTTCCAAAATCGTATTTTAACCTAGGATAATCTAAGAAAAAGAGGATTCATTGGACCTTCAGCTTGTCCACTCTACACACAATAAGAATAATCCATGGAGCATCTCTTGAACCATTGCTCCTTCAATTCAGAAATTTGGGACAATGTGGCCCAAATCATGAGGAAAAAACAGATAGAACAAGGGATATCATCATCCTCACCATTGAGAACTGGATATCGATAGTTTTCAACAATCTAATTCTCAATAGAATTTGGCAATTGCTTCATGGCTTCGTTGTATAAAAATTTTGGAAGGAGAGGAACATACAAGTCTTTCATTCCAACCATTCTTCAATATATTATGTTTGGTCTGAGATTTATGAAAACACTCAAGAAGTTGTAAGATCTGAACAATGGAATATAGATGAACTCTCTTGCAATCCCGATGAAAGAATCATCCTCTCTAAATGACACTTAAATCTTGATCCAAATCAATCTAAATTGAATATCATACCTCGTCCCATGCAAACTCAAAGCCTAATCTCTTAGAAATGTCCGTCACATGGATTCATAAGATGAATTTTGATGGAACCTCTAAAGGCAATCTAGGACCGACATTTTTTGGTGTGGTAATCAGAGACAACAGTAGACAAATTAGTCATATCAGGGAGGGTAGTTTGGAGTTTGATTCAAACAACTTTGTCGAGCTATGGGGTCTTCTTCGATCAATTCAACCGGCCTCTCAATTAGGGCTAAACCAACTCATCATTGAAGGAGATTATAAAATAATCATTTCGTTGGCCACCAAAATCTTGCGTGGTTATGACCTTGCAAAAATATCTCCCAATTGGCATCTCCTCAGTTCTCTCGAGACCCTCAAATCCATCTTACAACCAAAACTTATTCTCATCCTTTCCCATGTTTTCAGAGAGGCGAACAAAGTCACTAGCAAATTAGACAATGAAGGGATCTTATTAAAAGAAGTAGACATCTGTATAGATGCCAACCTCAGGCTAGCCCCACTCTTTCTCAAACAATGTTTTGATCTAGTTCAATCAGACTGCAGCTCCCTGGATGGGGTGAGACTTGGAACACTCTACAATTAAGCAGGATGTCCCTGCCCGCAGCCTCACATCCCTCAGTCCCATCTTCGAGGTCAGGCATTAATGTAGGGTTCTTCGACGAAAGATCTCATCTTATGGCAAACTTAATGTTGAGGATATCAATGATGGTAGGATTTGCCCAGACGGGTACAATGGATACAAAAGGCGTCACCTCTGGATTAATGGATTCCTTTATGGCTTGGTTCAACATTATTTCCTTGCACCACTCTGCATTTTTAGTTATGTTATTTCCCTCTGCTTTTTCCTCCAACTTTGAGTCTTCTCTAGCGAAGCCTTGTTGCTCTCCTTCTCCCTAGCTTACCTCTCTCCCTCTCTGAGCCATGCCGTGAGAATGAGGCAGAGCTCGGAAAGGCCTATATTACTACCACTATCTAGCAAGTTACCATCATCCTCCCTACCATTCCTTGAGCGCCTCTAACCCATCCTCCCTCCCCTCTTTCCCTTTTGCGGAGGTGCCAAACATTGAGAATGATCGTTGTGAAGAGGAGGTATGGGGTTATGTCATTATTGAGGTTGAAATATCACTTGCTCCTCTCCAAGATAATGTGCTAGCCTTTGTGTAGCCTCTTAAAGAAATTGCATAGTAAGAAGAGCACATTTTGCACGCCAAGTTTTAGAGGTTCGAACAAAAGGTGACCAAGAGATGACAGACTAGGTCCTTTCGCATGGCTTCTCAAAGGAGCATCTTGAATTAATCTTCGACATTCGTCAAGATGTAGAAAATTAAAAATTTTGATAGGAAAACAAAAGCCACAGACTGGATTAACTCATTGACTCTTTATCGGGTGAGCCTGCTCTTCAACAATGCCCCAAGTGTAGTCAACCCTATATTTTTGCCTCTACATGGCATCCTCCTCCTCATGGAGAGGGTGGAAATGGTGCTTTTGGAGTAGGAATTTCATTTTCTGTCTATGGCTTCAACTTTGTCTTTTATATCAGTTTTGGTTGACTTCAGTTCTTGAGGGAATACAAGCCTCTTTTGTAAAACTTGTAATGATTTGAACATTTTAGCTCTAGCACTTTGGGTAGAGATGGAAAAATCTGAGCGGACCTAGCACTGGTTCTGGTTTCCAATGTTGGCAGGCCATTCACCAAGTCTTCTAGTTCATGTATGGCTTTAAGTTTTTTGAGGTAATGTAAATTATTTATCTTACAAAAAAAAAATAATAATATTGAAACTTTGGTTTTGAGGGGCCTCATTTTATATGGTGACCTAGGTTCGAAACTTTGTGGTAGCCGAGAGGAGACACCTAAAATACAACCATGTTAAGGGTCTGAGTGCGATCCCCGAGCGATTTTGATGGCTTAGATGCCCTCGAGTCACGATTTCTTAGACCACAGGCTAATCCCACAAGTCATGGATACATTAGCAAACAAAAATAAAAAAAAATAATGAAACCTATTTTAAGAAAAATAATTATAAGAACACACTTTTAAAAATTGGCATCACTCTCACTTAAAGAGAAAAAACATAACTTTTACCTTTGCACACTATGTCAATTGCTCTAAAATTTTGATAGCATTTCATTTTAGTTTTGAAAATAAACTTATTGGCTCAGTTATTTAGGGCAATATATCATCGCGTGACACAACACCGTAAACATAATCCTAAGGTGGGGACTAGTTGTTCTGCAATTATTATCCTTGTTTCATATAGTTATGAGTGATGGTCATCGATAATTGATCCATGCATCTTTGATATTTGGTTGTTTATATTTTGTTTTGAATCTACCCTTATCAATGCATCTTCGATATTTGGTTGTTAGTATTTTGTTTTAAATATACTCTTATTTTATATTTGTGGTGTTATATGTGTGGTATTTGAGATGTTAATTTATTAATTGTAATTAATAAATTGGTTGAGAAATAAATATATGAATTAAACTAATTATGTATAATTAGTATAAATTTTTGAATGTAATTAAAGTAATACATGAATAATTAATTGGGTTAATGTAAATTGAATTAATCTGTGTTACAAATTAATGGATACACTATACATTTTAATATAAAGTAATTTTATAGATTAATATAAATGTATAGTTATGTCAATTAGTTTTTTCATGGGTGGTAGAGAGAACAAATGTTATCACCTCCACTCAAGTTCAAATCCTACCTATGACATATTCACTCTTCACGAGTCAATTGTTTATTGGGTTGTTTGTGATCTAATTGTTGACGAAGGATGGCAAGGTACTAGCTCCAATATTACCCTCCCTCATGGGTTTGAAGGCGGGAAGAATTGTATTCCAAGGAAAAAAAATGTATATTTGTGATTAAAGTGGTGAATGGAAATTAAATAAATAATGTGAATTAAACGAAGAATTGAAATTTAATCTTGTGAAATGATTAATTGATGTTAGTTCATTAAACTTATTAATCTAATATAAATAATGAATGTGAAGCATGTTAACATATTCGATGTGCTCGTTTTACCATATACAATATCACAATATTGTCACCTAACCATAGGCACACAACCACCCCCGAGCACCATAACCTTTGCTAAATAGAATGATTATGGAAGCAGCACTAGAACCAACCGATAACCAAGAGAGCGCATCTTTCTCCAAAGATAGCTCACCAAACAGAAAGTCCCAAATCCACAGAACAAGAACATTACTCAGTTGTAGCAATTGTAGTTGCAGTTACCAAGAATACCACCAAGAATGTCACCAAGAATACCACCAAGAGATACTAGAAGGTAGGGTCCACAGCTTAGGTTAGATGGCGCTAGAGAGAGAGACTAAGAAAACACCCTAGAATACCCACCTTCCCTTCTTGCAGTTGCAGCTCCAAACTTGCGTTATGCTTGAGAGAGTGAGTGAAGTGAGTGTGTACAAATGAGTTAGATCATCTCTTATTTATAGTGGTTATTGTCACTTGTCTGGGTCGACTTGTCCTTTTAGAAGCTAATACTTTAATAATTATTATTTTACTAATCTGACTTGTCTTCTAGGGTTTTTACACATCTGTTTATGGTTTCTCTTGCTTCAAGAATATTCTATTATAGCCAAAGGTTACACATGGAGGTTAATACCTCCCGCAGCTACCATAATTGTTATAACCCTAAATTGCACCACACATGCTTACCTGGCATCAATCCAACTCATATCCCTTATTTGCCAAAGCACTGTTGAACAACTCTTTCAAAATCCTCTTTTATAAAGGCCCAAGCGCCCTAATCCATTACTGCACGCATGTACACGCTGGCTGACCCAAAACAGCCCGTGTGGATTGACAAAAGCATGAAAAAAGGAAAGTTGTCGACGGAACAAAAAGCTATGGGTGACTTAACTGAAACTCTCGACCATGCATGGTAGAGGGTTTGCCCAAATACCTAGCTCCTTCTAGCCTATAAAAGAAGGGGTAGGGGTCCCATTTGGAAAGAGGAAAATTATAGCAAAAAAACTCTGCCCATTTACGTATTCCCATTGTCCCAACCCTTTAGCCTTTCCTTGTGCCAAAGGAGATTCAAAGCAAAGCAGTTGAAGGACAGAAGAAGAGGAGCCCAGGATCAGGTTCAAGGAGCGGTGGTCGGTCTCAACTTTTGTAAGTTTACTCATTCTAAGTAATAAAGAAAATGCTTTTCCTGTCCCAATTCATGAACTGTTTATAGTTTGATCAATATATGTTTGGATTTCTAACTCGTTAGTATATAAGTAGTATGCATGCATAGTTGTTGTTTGTCTTTGATGCAGATCAGCTTTGGAAGGAGGATTGCGAACAAGTAATCAAGCACAACGGAGGATCGACATCAAATGTCGAGAACGAGGTAGGTTGATCTTTCCATGCATTTACTAAGAAAATGTGATTTAAATCTAGGGATGAAGGTAGAAAGTAATTTCTATTTGGTCATATCTGGATGCAAAGTCTTAACTCTATTTGCTAGTCCATAGGGTAATTTCCCCCCACAATAGAATTGGCGACCATACTAGGGAAAATCTCTAGGGTTCCTAGAATTTTATTTAGTTTTTGGGTAGTTTAAAGACTAGTTTTTCTTGTCTGTCTTTTCTTTTCGTTTCTGTAAGGTCTGAGCTAGCAAGGAGTCTGGTTTTCCAAACCAACTTTCCCTAACTTTTGCTTGACTGTGTTTTTCGGGATCCACAGAGGTACACGCGGCCTGCACAAGGTCTGCACACGTGTACCCACGCCCTATCCTCTTACAACCCACATGTGAACGCTAGCTATAGAGGTAGCAGTAGCATGTAGAGTTTAGAGAACCTCAGAGGCAGTCATCCTCTTTCCTGTCAGAATCACACATTCTCAGAGGGTTTTCTGGAATTCTGTCTAAGTCTTGTTTGTTAACAATCCTATCTCAGATTGTTTTTTGCCTTATTATTTTTTCCTTGCATTATTTGTTTTTCTGTTAGAAAGAGTGTCCAAGCCTTCAATGGATCCTGGTTATCAATATCAGTGGTCTCTTCCTGGTTTGGTCTGTTTGTTTCCATTTTTTCTTAGAGTTTAGATATACACGCGGCCTATACAAGGTCAGCCCGCGTGTACACGCACTCTGTCTATGTTCAACGCGCATTCGCACGCGTGTTGTTAAAGTGACAGTTGCGTGCTTGTACAGAATACTTTTTGTTGAGGGTAAGGCAGTCATTCTTTCCCTTGATAAGAATTATTCCTCTCAGGTGTTTGAATCTTTGTGTGAGCAGTCAGTAGCTTAGGATTAATCTTACCCTTAGCTTGCTTTTTCTCATTTAAAACGTTGTCAGAAAAATAAAATAAAAAATTTATGGTTTTTAGACAAGTGTGAGAGTCATTATTTTTATGATTGCTATTGTGTGATTTGTTAATCTGATTCTTTGCGATCTGCGATTAGGCCATAATTGTTTTTCTTGGTTTTTGCTTGTCGGTATTTTTCCTTTCTTGCTTTACTAGAATTTAAAATAAAATAAAATAAAATCTTTTCATTTTCTTGTTTGGTTGAACAGTGTGTTTCTGCATTATTAGGCCAGGGAAAAGTCTTTTATTTCATAAGTTTTTACAGTTCACTTAGATCATAAGTAGCTCGTAGTCGAGTGAAATTCCTTTGAGTTTGTTGTCCAAAATCTTAGAAAAATTAAAAATATTTTTTGAAAAGTTGTCAAAATTTTGCATTCAGTAAAAGTTTTGTTTCCAGCTTTTTTATTCATTTTTTGCTTTCATCTTTTACACATCATCAGTTTCACCCTCATACCCCTTGACGTAAGACAAATCCATAAAAGTAACACCTTGGATGAGGTTGGAGAGGAAAGTCTTCAAGGCCATTTAAAATCAAACATTGGAGTCTGACATAGGGAGTGTCTAAGTCCAGTTTCGTGAAAGTTATCTGAGACCCCCCTCTAACACAGGGGATAAACACGAGGTCGCGTGTGGAAATGTAGCAGATATAACCCCTCCAAAGCTAGACCAATCGTAGTGGAGAACACATATAGAGGGCTTGTTTTGGGATTCGAGGGCTTGTTTTGGGATTCCGTCGTTTGCATTTGCCACGGGGCTTCGTGGGCCTCGAATCTGTTCGAGGTCCTCAGTTGTCTTCCAGACCATTTGCTCTCGATACCCTTGACAGGTTTCGTGTTCTATACCCTACTCATTGTGGTCTACCCAACTTTCGACTATACCCGCCTGGTGACTGCTCTCGTGTTGGCAACCTAGTTGCCAATCTTTGTTAGGGACATACACAGGTGACTACAGGGGTATACCGCGGTACCTAGGACAGACATTAGGTCATGCTTTGCAGAGTATACCCTGAGGGTTCTTCCGTGTTCGAGTTGCACTTGCACCGGTAAGTTGCTCTAGTGTTGGTTGTTGTAATTGTTCTTCCAATTAATTTAGTGTTTGCTTGTCTTATCTTCTAGGGATTCTTTTGTAGTGGGTGTTACTTTTGAGCGTTTAGACTACCTTAGAGTGTCTTGGATCTTCTCACGCAGTGGAGGATACCGAGCTCTATCGGTCACGAAGGGTTCTTGGCCTGCCGCTGGTTACACTGGAGCCACCCCCGCCACAATTAAGACGGAAGCTAGACCAACAAGGGTCTTTTGAAGCAACCGGGTTACAAACCATTGTGCCCGAACAACCCCCGAAGGAATCGACCATTTTGGACCTTCAAGCAACCACTCTTGGCCTGGTTGAAACCCCAACCACTGATTTCTTGGCACCTTTTATTGTACCAATTCAATTTCACGGGCGTCAAACAGTGTCACACACAGCAATGGAAACAAATGTTGTTACTCCTTCTGGGAATTCTTCAATTCCCACCACGGTTGTCACCACGGGAGAGCTTTCATCTCCTAACCCACCATCGTCGGTCTGAGCCACCATGGTCTCGACTGCAACTACTTCACACAGTGGTCCGAACCCATCTTTGGTGGCGACCACAACCCCTTTCACACCACGTGCAACAGGCCCTTCGTTCTCATACGGGATGCCTAGTTCAGGTACAAGTCCTGTACTTTCCTACTCCACTTTACAGACTTTGGGTCAGGACCTTGGAATTCAGGGCAAGGATCCATTCCCTCCTCCGGAATGTCGATCTGGGGTAATTCTTTCCACAATCAATGGAACCTTGGACAAACTACTATGCCTATCCCCACGAGACCGGCATGAGGTAATCCTTCCCAAAGTCCTTCAAATACAATGCATAACGAACCATCTATGTCCTATTTGGGAAATCAGCCGATGATGTCTCCACATATGCAAAATTCTTACGCTGGCTAGCGCCATGGTTTCTACCAAAATTCGGGCCAGTAGCCAAACTTTTCCTGGCAACCTGGTGCCATTCAAACTCCATGACTCTTTTTCCTAGGTTATCAACAACAACCTAAACTACCATTCCTGCCAACTTTACACTTGCCAGATTTGACAAGGTTGTTGAACGACCCTATTTGTCATGATCCGTGTTGACCTCCTATGCCGACGAAGTTGCCTTCGGACATTCCAAAGTTCAAAGCCAAGCCTAACAAAGATCCAAGTGATCATCTGACTACCTTCCATCTTTGGTGCTCATCTAATTGATTGAAAGATGACTCTCTACAGTTGCAATTGTTTCAACGTACTCTCGTTGGGAGTGTCGCAAAATGTTACATTGAGCTCGATCGCTCAATATACTCTTCTTTTGGCGAACTGGCGATGGCTTTCCTTAACCATTTCCAGTTACCTGTGAGATACAACGCTGGCACAGAGATGCTCGCTAATTTCAAATAGACAACATCGGACCATATCTCTGATCACATCCGAGAATGGAGATGCCGGAAGAGTTTAATCAAGGTACCAGTTCCACTAGCATTCTTGCTTGAGTGGTTCCTTAAGACTTTGGTCCCGCAGTTATCCAAAGACGTTGCGACGTCATGAGTTTTCTCTGAAGAAGACACCATCATGAGGGCTCAACAATTTGAGCTCATCTATTCTCAGTCCGGTTTATTATACAACATCTTACCAGATGCACCAAGTCAAATACTGGATAAAACTAGACAGAGATTTGGACCGCATGCCGATGGTATTGTCGTTTCAGCACAAACCAAGCCCGCTGAGCAATTGACAAAACAATCGCAGCAATTATCCATACAACACACAATGGCTAGCCAAACTACTGCTTTGGCTGCTCCCCCTACCAAAACGTCAGAAGTACACACTGTGCAGTCGACTAACCCAAAGGCTACCCAGTATCCTGAAGGGAAGAAAAAAAAACAAAAGAAGGGTAAGGGGGATAAAAAACCCAACGATAATGTTGGCGGGGAAAACACTGAAAAAAGGAAGGCGAGGTATCCTTGCAACTTGTACGCGGAAGACCACCCGACCCATCTACATCCGCGACTTGCAGAGGCCCAAAAATTTGTCACGCAACAACAGCAGGCGGTGTTGATGAACCCATTTCAACATGGGAAAAATCTAACTCAAGCCTCTGCAAGAACGGAAGGGGGCAGCCAAGAAACCTGCATGCCTCCGAACAACCCCTCATCCACGAACATTTATATGGTTAGGGGTGATGCTTTCATATCGACTAGAGCGCACGACTATAATAAACCAAGCGCTTTTGAGAAGGGTAAAGAAGATGACCTCCCATATCTTCCTCTACAAATTGAGAAGACGTTGGCAGAAACAATGACACGCATTCCAAAAGGTGCATTTAAAAAAGCTTCTCATAACCCAAACGCAAGTGCCGCCCAGAACTACTCTGTGGTGGAAGATTTATCACAAACCCCTTGTGCAATGTCGGCTTTGGAGGTCCTCCAAAGCTGCCCTGCTCAGAGGAAAGCCCTTTTAACCACATTGGGCTCTACTGAGACTTGTAATCCGGGCACCATCATGTTAGATACAACCGACTTAAAACCTCGTCTGCCTTACCACATAGCGTTTCAGATAGTAGTGGCTTACCCCACAAAAACTTTTACACGGAATATCTTCTACATGGTGGTCGATGAGGGCGCCTCGACATGCGTTATGTCGTTGGCATGTTGGAAGGCCATTGGCCAACCCGTTTTGTTTCCATCACCTACTCTCCTCACTACTTTCGACGGTCGTTCGTTCCGACCACATGGCATAGTTCCTTCTTTCCCCGTGCAGTTAGGAGGGAAAACCGTGTGTCGAAGTAGAGGTAGTCGATTCTCCCCTCGACTATAACCTCTTGTTAGGACAGAGTTGGACTTATGCTATGCAAGTTGTGGTTGCTATAGTTTTCTGGGTCTTGTTGTTTCCACACAAGGGTCGGATAGTGACCATTGATCAATTGTCTTTCTCCAGACCTGACCCAGCTTTGGGGGCATCCACGGTCCCGATGATTGATAATCCTCAACCAGTTGTCGTTAACGTAGGAGTTGGTTTATGCCCATCCTTGATGGGTACCTTCGATTACCCACCTCCTCACGACGATATCAAATTTATATCTAATCACCATAAGGTTCGGATTTTTCAAGTTTCGTCGTTCTGCACGACTTACTTCGAAGATCCATGGATTCTTCCTTCCCCATCAGCCACGATAGATGAGACAGGGCACCGAGGCATGTCCATGCCCCTGTCTACCGCTGAAGTAGCGTACTCTTTAGTCCAGCAAGCTTCAGCTAACACTAATCTGACTCCTGCACAAGAGTTAGATCCACTTCTAGAGCCTATTTGGGGTCAGGGTTCTCTCGCTAACATCGATTCATTAGACTTATTTTTGCCTTCTGATGAAGCAGTAATCGAAGTAATGACTAGTCCGGACAAACCTTGGGAAGATCTTCATCAGAGATCATATTTTCTCTCAGAGTTAAGCTGAATCGAAGCAGGAGAATTCACCGTAACCATGACGGGAGATCAGTTGTGTCCTATTAATCTCTTAGCTACACATGAAATTTATGTTGAGGGCAATATGACAACTATCGTTGAAACTATACCAATCAACATCTCCCGAAACCTTGACGTCATGGAGAATGTCTTCGTCGGAGCGGATTGCTCCCCCGAAGAGATTCAAATCTACATGGATCTTTTCAAAGAATTTCACAACGTTTTTGCCTAGTCTTATGAGGAAATGTCAGGTATCGATCCAAAAATAGTTGAACATGAAATCACAACGTATCCCGATGCCAAGCCTGTTCGACAGAAGCTTCGTCCAATTAATCCCAAGAAAGAAGTAGCCATCAAGATTGAGGTTGAGAAATTGCTAAAGGTAGGTTTTATCTATCCTATCCATTTGACTCAATGGGTGTCAAATCCTGTGCCGGTCAATAAAAAACAAGGCACAATTCGTGTATGTACCGATTTCCATGATTTGAACAAGGCATGTCCCAAAGATAATTTTCCAACACCATTCATTGACCAGATCATTGATGAATGT